>JAMKCH010010175.1:0-43523 GCA_023653785.1 Ophioderma brevispina | reverse complement strand
GATATAGTTATACCGTGACTTTGTTTTTTGTAAAGCCAGTGAAGTAATGATGAAATTTCTGACGTATAAATAAGTGGCCAGGTGGAATAAAGGTTATGACGTGAGATGGTGGGTCCCGCTTTCAAATTGACGCCTGCATAATGTCGCCGCGACATAATTATAACAAAAAAAAATTCCATTCTGTTACAGATAAGCACGCTGATTTTGTCTTAATCATTTCATGTTAGAGCTATGTATGTAACAAGCTTTACAACCATGGCAAAAATATCAATGTTGAAAAATCTTTGAGGGCGCACTATTTTTCAAATTGCCAGTGTCTCTTTAAAGGGGTTCACGTCCTGATCCTCAGCCTCAACCCTACCACTCACCCCCTTCGATGTATAGGGTGGGGCCACTGAAATAGGAAATCGGTACATTGTGGGGCATCCTTAAGAACCCCCATTTTGTACCTCTCCAGCAGTTCTTAAGGCCCTAGTTGAAGCAAATTCAGTTTCTTCTAAGGGTGCGATTTTGGAAATTGATTGCATCAGAAACTAAATTTTAACTGAATTTCAGTTCCAGAACCTGCAACTTTCTTGAATTTTCAGTTCACAGGTCCACTAACTTTGAAAGACAAAATCAGCATTCCCAAATCCCCAGTTTCATTGGGGGCGCACATCCCTACCTGAAAAAGAGGTTGAGTGCCCTGGCTTTACACCTGAGATTTTTGTTTACATTGGAAGGGTAAATATTTTTCTCATTCATCTTCAAATATTTTGACTGAACTCTATCCCACTAGGGTGGTTTTTTGTGTTTGTTTTTTTACGGTAGTGGAAAATATTTATATAGTAACATGGCAATGCTTGTAATTCATCACAATTTACTGCTTACGTTAAAATGGTTCGATCAGATTCAAATAAATTTTGGAATAGGTAAGTTTGTGATGGCCTGTCTATGAAACACAGAAAATGATATGTTGAATTAAGTGGGGGGCAACTTTTTACGTGTGGAACTTTGAATTTACAGGCCTTTGGGAATGAAAATGTTTCGTGACCACAGCTGGATCACAACGTCTCAATTTCACTGCCAATACTATCCATCGCAAATCCTCCCTCAGCGTAGCCGAAGCACCCATGCATATCCTGGTAAGAAATCACTCAATTTGCTGCATAAAAGGAGCTGAGAGCCCTCCCTCAATTTTATTTTTCAATTTCTATTTTGACATTATGGCAATCCATATTGATGTACTAGAATAGAATACCTTGTGAAAGACTAAGCTTACTTTTGTTTCCATTGCAATCAAAATTTAAAGTAGCTTTTCCCGATCATCTTTTTGACGCCCCCCACGTGGCCCACCCCCCCCCCCCCCCCCCGACTTACCCGGAAGTATTATCGATTTTGATAGCATATGAAAGGTTGTATTTTTCTCATTGTCCGTCCTGAAATTTGGAGCCCTCAAATCCCGCCCCAAATTCATTTTCATTTCCCATAGTATTAATTTTAAAAAAACGCTGTTTTAATGTTAACCATCATTATTAGCACGGTATTGAAATAGGGCTTTGCATATGCATTATTGCTTCACCATCAAAACCGCAAGTTTTCTTCCCACGGTACACATGAAGGGGCGTATGTTCGTGCCAGGCTCTCATATCAAGGTAAGAGAAGACCAATAGACATAAATCGGACAAACACCTTTAAGTCGGTGGCTTGTGCGAGACTGAAATGTACTATAATGAATCTTTGGAGTTGCGAAGTTACAAGTAGTGGCTATAGATCATGAAGTGTTAACTGGTTAACTACATAATTAATGATGTTGCTTGATTCTATTTATTTACAGTTGAAGATGAAACTGTATCAGCGAGGTCATACCCCCATGTGCACTACAATGACAGAGTCATATGGTGTTGGGTATGAAAACTTTACTGATCTCAGCTGCTCTCAGATCAAAACACTCTTACGAAAAGGTGAGAATATGACATATGCTCAGGAGCTTTACCATGACCCAGCTGGGCATGCTTAAAATTGTGATGTCTATGATCAATTTTATTTCATTTTGATTGACCACTAAAAGTGTGTTCAGTGTCACGAATATTTGAAGGTATAATAAAAATGTTAATTAGCAACATGAATACTAGTACACAACACAGGAGAATCTTACATGCCTAACATAACTCAAGTTTGTGAAAATCTTATTTAAAATATTTAATTTGCCTTGTCTGCATTGGATCCCTACCTCTTTGGGTCATGAATTAGAACCAATAAACTCGCCTGGCCATATGGTAAATCCATGATGTCCCATTTGCATAACCGGTATTGGTAGTTTTAGGTATTCAAAATTACACTCAAATGGGAAAAATGAAAACGTCTGAAGAAACTTCAGGGAGCAGCAATCTGGAAAAGGCAAGCTTAGAGCATGCATTTCAAGGACCATTTATGACTTAAATGAAGAAACGAAGATGTGCATAGCTGACTTGGTTATGGAACCCTGTTAAGTGATGCCTTGTGACCTTTGTCCTTCATTTGCAAAAAGAGGTACATGAGGCAGTCCTTTATGAAAAGTTCCCAAATACCTATATTAGCTTAAATGCTGATGTAGTGCAATGAGTGCTAAGATTGATATTAGCGTCTTCTTACAAGCAGGCTCTTGAAGACAACACCAGGCTCAATCTTAATGGTTAACGCATCACCCGGACAGGTCGCGTGAAATTGACAGTGCTATTTATATCACGGCAGGTTAAAACTTGATGGGATGAGATGTAGGTAAACATAGTGCAGTTTTTGGGGTGGTCCACTTTTGTTTCCCACAACCGGCGGTCCACAATGACGCTTCTTGACCCCGAGAAATTACTGTGTAGTTGGAATAGACAGCCTCAAATTTTGACACTGTGTTAAAAAACTATATATCTGATTTTTTACGTACCAACGTCTTTAGTAAATAATTCCTCTCTAAATACATTATAAAATTGATGTTTACCCATAAACACATTGAGAAAGTTGTGTCGAGACACATATATGGATAAAGCCATTTGCACCCTCGGCCAATTCTCCCGTGCAAACTCAATGTAGATTCATCGTAAACACACTCCGTACCTTGCCGTAATTTTGATGCCATCGCCACCCCCAGGTTTATTGACCGTTATTTTTCGTACTAACGTGTCAATCAAGATTGTAAGAGTCTCGTCATTGAGAGGTAGGTAAGATAATTAGCATATGACCCTGGGAAAAGTTGTCGTCCCACTTCAATTTGAAAACATGTCTTGACAGAAACTTAACCAAGTGGACGGCAAGTTTAGAGGTGCATTGGCCACCTGCTGTGCATGCATGGGCATTGCGTGTTAACTCAGGGTAATGTCAGTGATAGTTGGGCTAGCATTGGCGGTGCGTACTGAAGCGGTAATCGCGAAACCTTGGCTTAATTTCTCTAACCGGATTATAATGGCTGTAACCCGAGTTAGTCACGGAAAGTCTCGGGGCTTTGCTGGGACTGTAACTGACATGATGAGGAGCAGGTGGTTTTGTGTTTGGCAATATTCCCATTGAATCTTCCCAGATGAAGCAGCGTCTGGACCCATGTTGGATCAAACATAATTCCTGTCAATATTGATTGATTGATTATGATCATTGATCTGATAAATAGTATTTGTGTCAAAAGCTTTATTTTTACAACAACATTCAACATTCAGAAATTGACCTCTAATTTTTGCTCATAACTCAAAATAATATTATGTCAAATTGGTCCATTTCTGATGACGCTTTTACACTTGGTATTGTGGCCTCTCCAACATAGAAGCAAAAACTGGCATTGGCGTTCCAGACAAAAGTTGGATAGGAAAACAATCAAAACAAACACAGACCTCATTGACCTGCCTTGAAGATTTCATGATATTATGAGTTCACAACACATGGTTTCTGCAGTTTCTAGCATTCTGATGCCAGAAACAGAAAAATCTACAAAGAAGTTTTGGAGTTTATGGTTGAGAGGATGACAAGGATCACCCTGTAGGGGTGTATGAGCCACTATGATATCAAAGGTAAGATACAGTAAAATTACCAACCAGGGGCGCAGTTGCTTCCCCCTGGTTTCAAAATAACGTGTTCGCAGTTGCTCTCTACACAGATCAAATCTTGTGGGAGAGTGATAACACTCTACCACAGACGCAAGCAATTGCATTGTGTTTCAGTGTGTTACACCACAAAATACATAACCTGATTTTACCTGGTTGATGGACTTGTTACCCTTCTTCAACAAATTGACCTGTTATTAGACAATTGTTAACTTCCAAAACGTCATAAAATTTCAAAAATTTAAAGCTCCGTATTTGACAAAAAAGAAAACAAAAATGTTATCGTATTCACTACACAGTCTCAATGTTTGTGATAAACACGCTGTAACACAAATGACCCGAGGTCGTTTTAACATTCCCTGCTATTGAGAACTCATTGCGCGCACTTTTAAATTCACAAATTGTGAAAATGGAAGTTTTAACCATCAGGAAAAAGGCATTGTGAAATTTGCAAATTTCAAGTTAAAAAAAGGAAATATTAAATTTTTTATAATTTCAATTTAAAATGATTGTTATCATATATAGATAAGTAGAATTATTTTTTATTCTGGTAGAGTTTGTTGAAGCAGCCATTTCGTTATAGCCTTGTTTTACCACGAGGTTCACTGGTCTGCGCGAGTTTCCCGATATACTTTGGAAATATCCTCGCCAAAACTGTAAGTGTGCGATGTGCTATCCGTATGTTGGTTAAACGGGAAACTGGAGTGAATTTCGGGGGATATGTGCAATCATGAAAACTGGATATTAGTACCCTTGGTAAAAATGAGTTTGACAGGACCTTATACGTCATGATATTAGTTTATACACGTGAAGTTTAACAACATCGCCGGGTGGACGAACATGTGCAGAAAATCAAGAACAATTGCCGTTTTGGAGAAGGTTTACTCGACAATGGTATGATACTTTAGTTTCATGAACATCTTAACCATTGCATTGGGGCCTTAAAGAGCATGAATACCTAAATTTGAAAGGGTTTTAAAGCACGATAAAATTGTAAATATCGGAAAAGAAACACGGTTTGAAACGCAATGCAATTAGCTTTCTTCTGTGGTAGAGGGTTATATCACTCTACCACAGATTTGATCTGTTGTAGTTTGATCTCTTTGGATCAAAGTATCTGACGAAAAGAAACATTTACATCTCGTCCCGTATTGAAGGATTGCAACCAACTCTGGCCTAAATAAACAAACACTTTTGGGGTTCCAGAGGCAAAGCCCGGTGTGGTCCAGCAGTTTGGCGTACCGACCGGGGGCAAGTTGCTCCATTTGGCTCGAAAAAGCGGGATAATAAGGACCCAAATACACCTTTTCACCCTATTCTTTCAGGAAATTTCCAACAATTTTGGCCTAAATTATGCAAAATAATGTCAATTTAGCAATGTTTGCACACTTAAATTAAACATGCAATATTTTGGTAATTAGGAGGTGCCCATTGTACAACTCAAAGTAGCCGGCGATATGAGCGTTTCACAAACATGGACATCGAAACATTCAGACAGATCCTTGCTGAAAACTGTGGAAACAGGGTAAGGTACACCAAACTTGTACAGCATCAACAATGGGTGGTGTGAAACGTCCTCCAAGTGGCCAGGTGCGCGAGTACGACTTCTGAAAGCTTGCAAAGAATTGGTGCTGAATGGTCATGGGGAATGGCATCATTCAAGTTAGCATTGATGGGGAAGAAGAAACAGGTTGATCTACCAAAAGTGAAAACCAAAGAACCAACACCCGTAAGAGTATTTTTAACCTATATTAGCCCTTGTTTATAATTGTACCCTGCCGGTCACCTAAACCCTAAATTCCTCCTGGAAAAGATTAAATGATATTATGCATATTTGAAGCCCAGGTCCAGTCAGGGAAATGGATATTTCAGGGCAGAGCAGAAAAATTGAGGACTTCAACAAAGAGCTGTCAAAATGTGCAGAATGAATTCACATCCTTTCCAAACATTATTTTCACCACGGTGATGAGGTTTTAAAGGAATGGTTGTTAAAGGGGCACGAGGAGTTTTACAAGGATGCAAATTTCTCTACATTTGCACTGAAGGTGTAAGAAACCTACCGAGATCATTTCAAAGGTTAGTGCACAACATTAAAAAGAAAATCAAAAAACTATGTTTTGGACTTGTCCGCTTGTTGTATTGTAATAGCTTCCATAGAGATAGAAAGGCATGCTTCCTTTGATCAAAATACTTAAATCATCTTTTATTAAAGTGATTTATGGTAGAAAATCTAGCGCAAAACATATATAATGAAATATTCATAAATAAAAACGTACCAGGATGATTTGTCATGGGCCATCATGGAGTATTCCTTGCGAAAAAATCAAGATTGATCCGACAATGTAAACAACTGTACAGCAATCATGGAAGCTACCATGTTTATCCCCTGTGGTATATTTACAATGTCGAATGCAAAACGAAAAAAAAAGAAACCAGCGAAAATATATCACGAGACTTTAGCAAGTTTGCCACAAGCATCATCCTTGCGAACTTTGTTGAGCACACACAAAGGATAGGAGCGAAGTTTGTTTAGAAATTGTATTGCAAAAAAATCTACACTTTTTTTAAAACCACAGTGATTTGAGAAAAATGTAAAGCTGGGTTGTTGTAGATATCATGGGGATTAACAAAGGGTTAGTTGGCCCTACTAACACTTAATAATCATGAAAAACGTGAACATTTTAAAAGGGGGTTGAGTATTATTTATAGTTTTATCGCCGTCGCACTGTAACCACTTATCTCTATACAATATATATATATATATGGATTGGCTCACACAGTAATTATATATTAGATGACTGGACAACGGGCGGAAATCTTGCTCTCCCTGAAACACAATAGCATTTCCAGAAACACCTGTTTAACAGAAGTGGTATCACGGGTGCACGTTTTAGAGCCATGCTATCCCATACGAGCAAAATACCATGAGCTCAATGAATTCCGGCTTGAGTCTGTAGTTGTTATGTCGCTTATCCACAGTTCAATGGGAAACATTTCTATAATAAATGACGGCTCTTAACCACCTGCTTGGGTCTTTTTGGATGACCAATATGGCCTCAGTGCCTCAATTACGAAGCCAGGTTCAAGTTCCAATCCATTGTATGAGAGATCAGTTCGAAACCCACTAATGCGCGCTTCAGCAATCTACGTTACTTTTCAAGGTACCGAGAGTAGCGCCTTCTTTATGAATGAGTTTCCAATTTTATTTAAAAAATCAAAAAACTAAAAAATTAAAAAAATCATTTTATAAAAAATTAGGCACCAATGTATGCCATTTTATACATTTCAACTTTTAAAGAAAAAGTTAAATTAAAGCTGTGTTTAATTTCAATGGTAAAAGTTAACGTGATAGTCTTTCATACCGGCCAGAACTTGACTAACAACGATCAGCTTTCAATTGGTTGTGAAAGATAAACATTGCTTGTGGCCAAAACGATGAGGTAAAAATAAACATGGAGGCGTGTTTAAATCGGAATACTGCTTCGAAAGTAAGCATGAAAATGGTGTTTTCTTTGCAAGTAATACTCAAATGACATGTGAAAACATCTGGTACGTATATTTAGCGGATATTTCATATATATGTGCCGTTAGATTAATACCAATAATATCCCTTTGTAAGTAAAGACAGCATTTCTGGATTATTCACTTCATGTGCATATGCAAAAATCCTGGTTTTGACAAACAAATTGTGAGCAATTGGGTGTGCAATTTCTGGAAATCTTGGGTCTCTTTAAAGTAACATACAAGAAAACATTTGAGAGGACTATATTTAATACCCATCATGGTATGGTCCCTACCTTTTTCTTGAGCTCACCGCGTGCACAATTATACAAACATTTTCAAAGATAGAACTTGAAGATGCGAAAACCTGATCGATACCAGACATGCGCATCGCTTTATGACCCGGATTGTGATGCCGAAGTCTCCAAAGCTCTTTCACAGACACTTGGCAATCAATGGACAATGAGTTTGTCAATTCTTCTTGGTAAGTTGTTTGTAATAAGCAGAAAAATAATTGCCATTGATTGGGTTCATGTGCAGGACCCTGTGCTCTCAGGACCCTAGCAAGCGGGTCCTGCACCTTCTGTAATCTTAATCTTGGGTAATATACATCTATTAATAATTGGGCCATTTCAGTGCACAGCCATTTGACCCCATACAAATGTGTCTCTTTCCTTTTTAGAGCAATTTTAAGCAGTGCGACAAATTTGACAAACGATATCAGTAGGGGCATTGTAAGAGCTATTAGCAGCTGCAAAAATCAGAAAAATCCATTGTGGGAAATCTGCCATAGGGCATACCCAAGGTCATGATTTGAATGTATAACACTCTCTTTGCTCCCCATGTCTCCTTAGAGGGACGAGGTTGAAACTAATTTTCAAGAAAAGTCATATTTTCCCACATTTAAATTTCGGAAATTTACACAGGCGTGGAGTTAGTGGAATAAAATAATTTAATTAGTTGTCAAAAGTGTGTTGCCGCTGATAATATTTTGTTTTATTCGGATCCTGTCTTAAAATGGACTTAAAACAGATGTGAGGGGTGATGCAGGAGGGCAAAAAATGTTGATGTCACAGTTATGGATGGCCAGATTCAACCCAGATCGGCAACACGGCGATACTCCCCGATCAGAAAATTCAGAGATCGGGCCGATCCGATCACGATTTCAGATAAATAGATTAATTCAAAAGCCAGGGCAAAGGGTATAGTGGGTAGTATAGCTGTGTCATGGTATAGCTTTAGTTTTTCAGAGCATTTAAAGATGTATATGACGATTTTTGTTAAGAATTCCATTGTCATACAAGCCCAAATAAAAAATGAATATAACCCGGCAAGTCTATCTTTACCTTTCCAGTGCATACGATGTCGGCGCAAGTGATGACAATTGAACCTATTTGATGATATACCAGTGTCGCCAGCCAAATTGCGCCAGTTGTTAATTATTTCATTTTAATATCTAAATTGTATTAACATATAAAGTGTGGAAGGCCCATTTTAACCTACTTTCCAATTCGACAACTTTTCAAGTAGACATTTTATAAATTAATCCAGTGCATTTAATACATAAGCCCCTATCACTCGCCATCTGATGCAGTTCTCGGCTAGGTATCAATCAATTAACCCCCCACTGTGCAGCTATTCTGTTATCAAGCATGGCACGTGGCACGTGCTGAGAGGTTCCCCTACTAGGCGACGGTTTGTCTGACTCAGTGAGGTGTTTACAGCTAAGTCGTGGGAATTTGTTGTGATAATGTTTATGTTTGAATGTTATGTTGGATTGTGAAGATCTGTTTTTACTTTACAAATAATGTTTTTGAAGAGTAAAATTATCAATGAGCAAAAACATGAATTTACTGAATAGTGAGCCAGCATTTTACATATATAATGATGAATTACATATGAGGAAACACGTGGAGTCTTCTTTTCAGGACCACTCGGTAGGATCCACAATGGCTGCCAATGACTACTTGTACGCATGCTATTCCGTAGGTAGATGTTGATGGAATTTTCCATGTATTTTGGGAGGATCTTCACCCGCAGGAAAACCTCCCGTTCGGAAGTATTGCGTATAAAATACGAAAACACGTAATAGAAATTATCTACAGTGTACAATGGTTCTTGGGGTTACAATGAGGGCTGGCATTTAATGACAAATGTAGTAGTCACATAGAACAATATGGTAAGCTTAAAAAATCTGGTGTAATTTGAGTAACCTTTTGGCTTTTTATGTCAGTTGGGAGATCGGTGAGGTAGTAGATCGGTAGATGATGACCTTTCTCCCGATCCTGATTCAAAGCCGATTCGGCCAAAATCGGGCTGATTTCCGATCTGCCGATAAAGATCGGCCATCACTAGTCAAATTAGTTCTAAAAAAAAACTGTGGTCAACAGTGTAGTAACAAAATAAGACCTTTGTTAAGTTTTATGCAAGAGCCCTTTTAGTTTGTCACCTTCTGTGATTGAAATTCTCAATTATAATGAGGTGCTAGGTATGCATTATAAAAAATATGCTGTATCTCTAAATGAAACAAGTGAACTCTGCGGACTTGAGAATATTCCAGAAGTTAAATCCTACTTGTCACTAATCGGAGGACATCCACTTCTTAGACAGGCCAAGGTGGTTCATATGGCGGCCAGTATGCATGTACTCGAGAGTACTCTACAGGTACTGACGATTGAATTGAAAGACCACACATGAGTACCTGCAGTGTACTGTCAGAGTACTTGTCAACGCCCTCCAAATTCAGTACCTTGGCACGGTATGCCTAATCAGTCGCACCTTGCCAGTTCAGAGGATTCAGATGTGTATTTTGGTAGTGGCGGGCTTTTTGGTGCTGGAGAAGAACAACCGTGATGTACTTGTATGTTAAGTTATACAATGTCGTATGTAGTAAAACCAAAGTTTAATTTTCCCATCTGTGGGATACGGGCTACCATGACCCCCCCTTGCACCCCCCGGGGATTTTTTCGGAGACAACCATTTTGGTGAAGCTTTACCATAAGCAACTGAATGAGTTGTCTGCAAAATCCCCACTGGGTTTTCACGTGAGGGCGCTTTTTCAAAATGGCTGCCAAATGCAACCACCCCCCTTGGGATGAGAGAGAAGTACCCACATGCCTGCACAACACAGGACATATTAACAGGCACTTGAGTTTGGTACCAAAGAGAGCTATGGTCCTCCTTTTCCATTGATACCAAAATGAGGTACCACATTGCCTAGCATTACGTCACAATGACGTCAATAAAGTCGCCTTGGTAGCAAAAGTGTCAATTTCCATAGACAACACAGGGGAAAATTCATTTTTCTCCAAAATTTTGAAATTTCAGTTAGAAATATCCAATCGTCACATGTATGGTTTTTGGCTCTACTTGAGGAAAAGGACTAGTTTTAAAAAATGACGAGCATTTAGTGCCTATAATTAGTGTTTTTGAGTCGCTTAAAATTGCCGAAATATAATTTTACGCCTTATCGTAAATGGATTTGCTTACTTTCCCTCAACATATTACTCATAGTGACGTATAATGGGAGTTGGCAGTTATGTTGATACAATAAAAAAAAGAAAGAAAGAACTCTAAGCTACCCTGTTCCCCCCCCCCCGGTACCAAATTACAGGAATCGGATGTTTCAGTAACGGAAAAAATCACGGGGGGAGGGTCGGGAGGTTGAGTTTTGGTACCAAAAATGGCTCAGGTATAGACGAGGGGTTAGTCAAAAACGTGACAAGTATATCGATGCCTTCATCTAAGCCTTGAAGATCAACTGATGTGCCAGAGCACTGTATGAGAGATTTGTTGAGGATGCAGATCCCGAGAGCCAATATCAAGCCTGATTGGTACCGGCAGATGTGGCAGAGCCGAAATTCATCCACAGATGATCCATGTTGGGAGTTAAAGGTGGTGCACTAGATTCAAGTGGGCATCAGGAGAGTGATGCCACAAGAGTGTATGGAAATAATATTTGAGAGAATAATATGATACAGGAAGAAGGCAATTAAGACATGCCTCAAGAACGAAGAGGAGGAAAGAGAAGAAAAATTTCAATAAAGGAGCTGCATTGGAGCTTCTATACCAAGGAAAAAGCATTGCTTAAAAGATTCGCCAATGAACAATACCAATATTATTAAAATTGGAAGTTCTTCTTATCGTATTACATCCAAACACAGTGGTTCTCAAATGTGATCTAGCCAGAGGTGGTACAATGTCTGGCTGCTTCACTGAATTTTTTCGCGAGGTCCTTGTCTGTGCTTGTTGCCACCAAACTTGGGCAGGAGCAAAAGAGCAAAAGAGAAAGAGGAGGCTTCCAGTGTCCTGATCCTGCGTCCAGGTAGAAACTCACTTTTGAAGGAAACCTTTGATCGGCCGATTCTAGATCTCCTTCAGCTGAAACCAGCGCCCACTCAGCCCACGAGAAACCAAGCTACAGGCGGAAGAACGCTCACCAGGCTCAAATACCAATAGAGCACTTGGTGACAGCAAGTCTTTTTTCCAAAGCCAAATCCCCAAACCCTTAGAGGACTATTTAAAAGGAATGGACTTGCCTAAGAAAACTACACCGCGAACTAAGCGGTCGCAGCAGGCTCTGTCCAAACACAGGACGCTCCATACCAGGTACTTGGCAGCTATGCTCCTGCTTGCTACGATGCAGCATGTCCGCCTGGGAGCTGGCCAAAGACACCCCGCGGCAAGCCGGCAGGAGGCCATCCAACGACGGGTCAAGCTTCTGGGCTGCAAACTACCATAAAGGGCAAACCTTTACTCCACACATGAGCAGCACCAGGGCCAAGAGAAGGCGAGAGAGGGAAGAAGGAAGACAAGTGGGATAGCTTTCTTCGCCCTCTAATTCTTTTCCCTCTACTCGCGTAATGGGGCAAAGCCCGGTGGGGGTTCAGGGGCAGAGACCCCGGAAGCACATGTTCGCGTGCTTTCGGAGAGGGTATGATCATATTTGAAGCAGATGAACTATGCTGAACGTTGCGGGGGTTCAGGGGCGGGGCCCCCAGAGACTCTTGGGTTTTTAGCATGTTTCAGCGCATCGGAGAGTCTCGGCGTTATCTCATTATTTGGAAGCAGATGAACTATACTGCCCTTGGGGTCAGGGTTCGGAGCCCGTGGAAGATCTTGAGTTAATAGCAGTTTGAGTGCCTTTGGAGAGATCTCAGTTATCTCATTATATTGAAAGCAGATGAACTATACTGCCCTGGCGGGTGGTCAAGGTGACGGAGACCCGGAACCTCTCAGTTATCTTATTATCTTGAAGCAGATGGACTTATGCTGACTTGCACAGGTCCAGGGGGCGGGGGTCCCCCAGGAGTCTTGGATTTAACATGTTTCAGAGCATCGGAGAGCTCTAGGTTACCTCACAATCAGGAAGCAGATGAACTATACATGCACCTGGCGGGACCAGGGGTTCGGAGCCTGGGAAGCTCTTGAGTTAAAATAGCATGTGTGAGTGCTTCGGAGACGATGCGGTTATCTCATTATCTTGAAGCAAGGATGACTATACTGCCTGTGAAAATAACAACAAAAATCACAACAACGTATTTTTTCTTTTTATTTCACGAAAACATCATTCAGCGCAACCCTGCGGTGGTGTGGGGCATGTGCCCCCTCCCCTTGCCCCTCCCTAGCTAGCCACTGCTTACGATGTGGGTCTTATAAGAGAGTGCAGTCCAAGGTGACTCCTAAGTAAACATGACTATAACAGTGCCTCAGGGGCGACTCCAGACCAGGTCACTCAAATGTGACGCCTGGCACGGCCGCGCGACGGAAAGCATACACCGGGTGGACTTGCGCGCTGATCGTTCTCCCCTCCTCACCAATAAGGGGCAGCCCATTTAAAGGCCCTTTGAGTATCCCTTTGACATCTGCATCATGTGCGCCAATTCCAAGATTCTCTTTCCAGACAAAACGAAAGGCTCCTGCACTCTCAGGCCGGTAGCCGAGGCATGAGCATGTTCCCCGGGGCATTCGGATCCTGAGCCCACATAGACCAAAACAAGCACCTGTGTGTTGAAGTACGTTAGTAATTTTCTTACCAAAAACTTCTTAATGTGGCAGCGTTTGGTTGCGTCGCTACGCGGCCTCCTTGCCTGAAGCTCTCGCAAGCAGGTTAGTAAGAAGCTGTTGCTCACTAGTAAACAATCCGTCACACGTCACTCAGAAACCTGGTTATGCGGTTCAGTGGGTCAGTGATTAAGGAGGCTGTGGTTTGTGGTGTAGTGTATAGTGTCATAGACCATTTTTGACATTAAAGAGCAGCCTCTATATATACATGGAAAGGCGAACTACTCATTTATTGTTTACTTTACCTCAAACTAATCCCAAGGTGCAGACACAAACTATATAATTAGGTGGACAACCGGCATTCATTTTGCCTTTAAAGAGGCACATATTAAGTGTGTTAAATACACGGGTTGTTTCATTGTTGTCCATTTTGAATTAGACCCCTCTAGAGGCAGGTGTTAAGCATGCCAAAATGTGTCAACTATTCCTTGTGTGTGTTTTGGTGCGATAAGTAGTCACATAGTGCATGAATTTGGATTAACGTCTAAAGATATATGTCCAAAAAAGGGCATTAAGTGAATTATGCCCGCCATTTTGAAAAAAAGCGACCTCACTCTTTAAACCAGGATGGGGATTTTTGCAGACAACCTGATTTGATAGTTATAGTCTAGGTCCAAAATAGTGGTCTCAAAAATCCCCGGGGGGGTTGCACAGGGGGTTTCGGTTATGGGATCATGACTATGGTTTTGTCCCTGTAAACGGGCGGTGGCCGGATTACCCTCACTCGCCTAGCAACGCCCTACTCACTTCCTTCACTTCGACCACTTCAATTACATCCTTCCATCCTCACCCAATGCTCCTAATTCCCCAATGTTCCATTGATGATGAATTCGTACTTTCTTACTTTATTTCAGGGTGGGAAGCCACTGCTACACTGGGCTTGTGAATTGAACAAGAAAGACTGGGTAGAATTTCTAATACAACATGGTGCTGATTTGAATGCTAGGGATGAGGTACTATGATTTCCTTCATTTTGTTAATAATTTTGTCACATCATCATTATATCAAAGCTATGTACATTTATAAAGGTTCATAGTGGTTTGATAATAAGTGTAAAAATGTGATAGTAAAACACAGGGATTTTTGTTATAATCCTTCACATAGTTGTTTACAATCCATGAACAATCATGTGTGACCATAGGAAATGGTTGTAGGTCTACACCACAAGGCAAAAAAAGTGACAATCTGTGTTCTGGGAAAGTGTCAGTGAAAAAAGTCACACATGTTAAAGGTGCAACGAGAGATTTTAAGTCATCCATATTTTCGGGTGATATGTAGAGATTTCATATAGATTAGATGCTCAAAAGATTTCCTTTTATTTGGTTAAAGAAATAAACTTACATGAGAAAACAAAAGGCCATTTGTTTATACTTCATAGTTCAATAGAAAACAGAGGATGAAATTTGATTTGATCCTATACGAAAATTAGAAATTTCACAATTTTGTTACCAAGGAAAACTTCTCAGCTAATCCTTACAGATGGGGATATTTTTGATATAAACTTTACACCAGGCCAAAAATCAGATTTTTCAACATTTTTTCGGACACCTGGTATTGAAATCTCTCGTTGCACCTTTAAAACTGTTAAAATGAGAAGGAGATCAAGTATTTTCCGTTGCGCTGTAGTTCATGCTCTGATTCTGATAGTGATTCAACTATAATCAGTTTTCAAACTTGGAACGAAAGTAAAGTTTTGTCTTCTGGATTGGATTGTGCGGTGTTGAATGTCGGTCCATCTGTGATAATTAAATTATACAACATGTTATAATTCAATTATGTCACCGCCAAACAAGTTCGGGAAGGGGACTATGAGATGAGTGCTGTCTGTGGTGCTGTGAATGAAAAAAAAATGTCAAGAAAAAAAAACCTACCCTGATTTTAACATTGGGGGCTCATTTGAAAAGTGTGGAAGTTAAATTTTTCATGGACTTGGACAAAGGATAAGTCATAGGGGCCACATATGTGAAAAGATGCAGATCAAAGTCATCTAGAGGTCATGTGAGGTCATTGGCCCTTAAATAGGTCACAATATACTTATGGTTGCAGCACTTCCATTGGATTTTCAGGGATCTGACACAAGGATATAGTTTGTATATAAGTTTGGAAAGATTTTGTATTATGAATACTACTAAATTCTTCCCATACTGTCTTTTTGGAAATAGATGTGTCTTACTGCACTCCACAAAGCAGCTTTCTTAGGGTTGAAGGAGGTTGGTCAAGACTCTTCTTAGGTAGGGGTGGAATAGATGTGGCTGCAGATGGATGAGGTGAATAATACTTCCCCGTTGATGATTTGATAAAGCTTTATTTGTTCCACAGAAACTATAAAATGAGGCTCTGTCCATTTGTGGTGTCTGTGTGTCCGTATGTCTGTGAGAAAAAAAAATGTTAACCCTGGAATGTTCCGTGAGAAAATGTTAACACTTAAGCACACATTGACATACTTTTTGTTCTAGATGGGCTAGGGTAGCCAACTTGCAGTACTTTTTAGGAGGGGAAGGTCCCCTACGAACCCATGTAATTCAATGTTGTTTTTGAGGTGTACTACTTAAATCTATTTAATTGCAAATATATCATAAAAATAGTCTATTGGAAATGAGCCACTTAAAGGAGAACCGTACTAAGACTAGCTTATATACAATATACAACATAAAAATAATTATTGAACACATATCGGGAGTGGTCCTGTTGTGTGTGACGCAAACGTGCCGCCGTATCGCAAACACGTTCATAAACAATAACACGCGATTTTAATAGCAAACATGGCAGACTAGATGGTTTTAATTTCATTGTTATGGTTAATATAATTCTGTTCTCATTTCGCTGAAACCACTCATATTTGGTCAAAATTGTTTTTATCAGAGTATATTGTATAATATTCTTCGTTTGTTACGGTTTCTCCTTTAAGGTACTAGACTCTATTTGGGCTATTTTGCCGATAAAAGGTACATTCTTATTCATTATTCACCTGGTCCTGTTTTGTGCTCTGTATGAAAAAAAAAAGTTCTGCTTTCCATATGTAATTTACAAGAAGCATGCTTTTTGCGAAAAATTATACTTGCACATACATGAATAAACAACGTTCACAGAAGTTTGTAAACTGATCCCGGCAACTGATTAGCATATTTGTTCAAAAAAAAGCTTCGGATTCAATATCCGTTGGGACAAAGCCAAATCATATGAACAACTGACTCTTACAAAGGTCCCCAGATTTGCTCATAGAATTCAAATTGGATTAGGTAGGAAAACAAAAAATGCTTTGACAGAAGACGAGGGTTCTTATAAAACGCAATCACATCTTTTGATCAACTCAATCCTCACCTCACCTCCTGTGACAGATAATCAAAAGGCGTACGAGGATGAAAGACAAGGGTAAGAAAGTTGCTAAGTCTGCAGAAGCTGCTAGGATTGTAGAAAATGACATGTAAGGGAGCTATTACTTAAGAAGTAGAACTATATTTTTTGTTTCCGCTCTGGACCGGGGTGGGGGGTTGGGGAGGGATGGAGGGAGTGATCATAAACCTTTGACCATCCAATGGGGGGGGGGCACAAAATATTGCCAAGGTAAGATCAGAAAGTTATGACCCCCATTCCAAAGAAAATCTTAGCCATTAACTAAAAACTAACATTTCTGTTTTGAACTGGATTTGTCAAATTAAAAAAATCTTATTTCCAATGGATGCTGACAGTTTTACTGTACTACTACTTATTTTTTTTCTTCAAAATGCAGGATGGTTTTGACACCATTACAATATGCAGAGGAAGAAAGACATAAAGAAATAGTGGAATTATTCAAGGTAGTAAAAGAGTGAACATATGCTGACAATTTTGCAAGTAATGACAATGTATGAACAATGTTTATGTGTACATGTGATCACTTTTAGGTGATATAAGCTACAATCTTGCAGATCTTGTCCCTATCCCCTGCCAAGGTTTGTCCCTGACATCTGCAAATTTTTAATCACTGTTGTAATAGTTTGACCTCTTTTAAACTTAAAACCACCGTAGAAAGCTGTATTTCATGCCTAAAATATCAAAAATGGACTTAGTTTTGCATTCTGGGATGCTTATGGCTTCAGCAGGACTCTTTCTCAAGTTTTTTTCCACCCATTCGTCTTCATACTCATACTCAAAAAAGTTTAGCCCCCACTCTATCAAAACTTGAGAGGGAAATAATTACTTGCCCAGAAATTCATGATTTACCCTACTGTTTCATAGCATGTTATGACTATTATTACACATATTTTTATCAATCAGGATGTGAAGAAATCACCGAAGGCTGCTGAAAGGAAAGTTCAAGATCAGGGAAAAGATGTAGACCAGGAGGTAATTAAAAAATAAAATTCAGATTTGATGGTTCCCGAAATTTTTTTCTGTAAGTTTAATAAGTTTCACTTGTGTATGTTTTTTGTCTTTAAAAACTTCTTTGCCACTTCAGTCACTTACTCCCTTAATCGCGTCTTTAAATTATAGTCTCATTTTTTTTGTCTCGTTTGTATTTCCCGCATCAATTTTTCACTTTTCTATTTCCTAGACCACTTCATAATGCTCATCATTGTATGTTGTAAGTTTAAGGAAGTTACCTTAAGTAAGGGTCTCCACCTCTTGAGTTGTCCAGTGGAGGTCCTAGCATTCGATATTTCTTCTCCAATGTTCAATTAATTTATTTTCACATTGTATCTGTTCTACTTTGTATACAAATTCACATTTATTTCTTTGTAATCTTTGTATTTGCTGATTAAATTCGATTTGATTTGAATATACCGGGTTGTTCCTAATAAAACCGCCCCCTACGTTTTTTGATAAAACATTCAAGAAAATGAGTTACGTAAAGCTTACCAAATTCACAATGATTTTTTAATTGCCGGGACTTTTGTTCATCGGCAACATTCAAAACGTGACACACGTGTTGATTATAATAGCCCCTTGTTGAAATCCACAGGCGCGAGCACTGAACACCCTTTTATAAACTGGGTAAGGAGATTTTTGCGGGGATTTGCTTCATTTGACGGTAATAAACGCCCCAATTTTGACAAAGGCACAGCACCCGGGGTCGTCGGTTATTAGGAACAATACGGTATTTTGAGCAAATGCACGCGACTGGGTCTTGTACGTATTCATGGTAGTGAATACTGTAGAGGTAGTGCCAGCTTGTATCATCGATGACCGTCCTTGACATTGACTGATTTGAAGAAAAACGGTGGAAATTTCTGACGCAACTATCAATGTCACGCGTATTTTTGGGGGGGGACAAGTGGTGTTGGTTGTTTTATTATATTGATTTGTTTTGTTTGTTTTATTTATATAGATGGAGGCATTGGCCACTTTTTTTGTTTAATTTTTGCCTTTTTTTCTATTCTGAGCATGGGTGCGGAGTGATTTTCTTTTTCCTATATTTTAGGCCAGGCACTACAGGTTCTCCTCGATTGCAACCAACATCGAGAGACCCAATTTTTCTATTCCTGACGCTTGGTTGTGATATCCTAGCAGTTTGTTGTTTGTTTTGTTTTGTGTGTTTTGGCCTTTTTTGTGCTAGGTGCAGACCTGTTTTTTTGGGTTTTTTTTTTTTCTAGTGGGTGCAGACCCTGAGTTTGTTTTCTTTCGAGAACATGAGCGTCAGGTAGTGCAATTGCTTTTATTTCATTGTTTGTGGGCCGACAGCTTTTAGCTGGGAGGACCACTTAGCAATCCGTTTGCGTGTGTGTATGTGTGGATTATGTGTGTATGTATGTGTGGATGTGTGAATGAGTGTGGTGTTTGTGTCCACTAAAATGTTAAGTTTTTTTTTTAAAAATTGACCTCAATTGAAAAAATTTGAAGTTAAATTGGAACCAAACTTCTGTCAAGTGCACCATAGGATCCTCCGATGTGTATGAGGTCAAAGGTCATGTGGCAAGGTCAGGGCATGTGATGGCATTGAAAAAATAGGCAAAATGTAAAACTTGACCTCATTGGAAATTTGAATTACATTGGAACAAACTCTGTCATAGGTATACCATGGGATCCCTCCTATGTTGATGAAGGTCACGGTCATGTGCCAATCAAGGTCATTGAGCAGCCCACACAGCTTATATTCTTTGAATATACTAGCGCAAAAGCCGAGAACCGCGAATTCTAGTTGTTTTGTTTGTTTTCCCTTCAAGAGCATTTGGTCATGAATTGTTTCTTGTTCTTTTATTTTTTTTAGACTCTGCACTCCTCTCGAGGGGTCGGGCCTCATGTTCTATTTTTTGTATTTGTGGGGATCCCAGTAGGATTTTTTTTTTCTATTTTTGTTTTTCGGTAGAGTGCAGACCCTGATTGGCTCTTTTGTTCCGTTCGACCATGAGAGACAGGTTAGTGCATTTCTTTTCTGCTTTTTCTTCATTTTTTTATTAAAGAGTTGTGGGGTGCAGTTTTCTGATGAATCCATCAATGTCGGACTATTTCTTCTTGTAAAAGAGTTATTAAAAAAATGAAGGTATGTTTTTCTTTGTTTTTTAGTTTTATTTGCTTTTTTTTTTCCATGGGGTGCATGCACAGATTTGCATTTTTTGTCTTTCTTCTTAGAACATGGGATGCAGGTTGTCGTAGTCACAACCATCAGAGCCAGGCATATATTCTACCTTTTTTTGGGGATGCAGATATTAATTTGTCGTTGTTGTTTCTTGTTTGTTTTAAAACTAAAAAATTCCAAATTTTACTTTTTTTATTTTTTTCATTACTTTTCCTTTTTTGCCTCATCTCCCCCCCGCTCTACGGCTATATGTTAGAAACTAATGTTACTTGTCTGTGGTGTAGTTTTCCAATAATTTTGTTAATTTATTTTTACAACAAAGTTGGGTAAGAGTGACCATTGAACTAACAACATTACTGTGAAGCAGAGAACTGACTTGAGATGTCGATTTCAATCCTGATGACTCTTTCCGAGTAAATACTCAACTTGTGATGAAGAACTTCAGTAATACCAGAGTTAATTTACAACCCTTTTACACCTTTCAAATTACATATTCCCTCAAATTCAAACTTTTATCATTTAATGCCTCTAAACAGAAAGAATTGAGTGATTGGTAGCAATTTCTAGGTAGGTAGTTTCTGTATAGTGTGTATGGTAAAAATCTATGTGACTATGCATTGGACCGGGAAAATTTTTGTATCGGCATGTTTTAGAACCTGAAAAAATAATGATAATGACAGATGACCGCCCCAATATTTTTTAACCTGCACATGAACTACAAAATTCCATTGGAAGGGCCTTAATTCACATCGTTTTTTTGTCTATAGTCTTTGGACTGAAATGGATTTGAAGGCTCAAATTTCAGGACAGCATAGAAAAATTTTCCAGAGTAACTTGGGGAGGGGGCTCCCAAAGACTATCGTAACACGCACCTTTAATTTAATAGCAAACCATATTTATATATAATATCTGAACTCTTGAGAAAGGTGGATTGAGAAAGTGGGCGAGTGCGATAAGGCTCTCTGGATGCTGGAAGCGCATAGAACAGCCAATGTTATAGTCCAGCCAAGCGAGAGGAGTAAGAATGAAAATACTCTGATAAAGTTTGTTCTCAGCTGATTATATCCCTTTGAAAGGTATATAATGGAATCCAGGTGGGTGTAAATTTGCCACCCTTGGGCAATTTGAGACATCCAAGATTGGCCGGCCATTTCACTGTAGAAAACCCCAAAATTTGCAGTTCCCATGGACAAGTACACCCCAAAATTCTTGGATATTGTTTCTTTTAAAAGCATTCATGTTTTGGGTGGAAATTTAATTATAATGTAGCTTGGAAGGCCACGCTTGATTAATTTGAGAATCCGATGGCCGCCATTTTAAAGCAGAAAACCACGAAAATGCACTTTTTCACAGAGTTCAACCCAATACATGTTTATCATTTTTTCTCATCTGATTATATATCTGTAATAGGTCATACTATATACTTAAGATTGAATGTAAAATTGTCCACCCTTAGGCATTAAGAAAAATCCAAGATGGCTGCCGTGTGCCAAAAACCTAAAATATTGCAGTTTGTACAGACGGGGCAACTCAAAATGCATTTTTGTAGCTGTTACCTACCCCGAGAGCCGACCAACTGATTGTGATGTTTTCGTTGTGCGGCTACTGGATGGTTTAGGCAACCCAGCGGCTGTGTCCTTCTCTACTGGGGAAAACCCAACAACAAATTTTATTGGTTGGTGGCGTTAGAGTGAAACTGTTATGTTTCTTCCGGGCCCCAAGGTGCTTGAGGTACCATTTAGTGCCCTGACCGGGCCACCAGGGTTTCTTCTCTTCACGTCCCGCAGGCCACGGCCAGTCCGGGAGACACACTGGGCACGGTGGTGTGGACCGAGTCTGATTTCCTTAACGTGGGGGGATGCACGCCGTCATTGACCACCGCAGCGAGCCTCGTCAATGGACAAGGTATGTATTCGGAACCCCATCGCCCGGAGCGACTTTCACCAGAACGTCCGTCTTCCTGTCCCGGAGACTGGCCCTCTCCAGTGGTTCGAATTCCTCTAAGAACTGGAGCACTACGGCAGATCCCACTCCGGAAAGAGTGACCTAACCGGGGACGAACCGAAAAACAAACCCCCGCCTTCATTCATCAGATTCATGAGGATTGGGCTATTAGAGACTACTTTGCTGTCCCTGAAGCCCGATGGAGCTCCCCAATCGCGGTACGGTAGCATTTGACTGTTTGGACGCCCGAACCCTCAAGGAACAATTTTCTGTGTAGGAAATCCCCGATCTGCCCTACAGAGCAATAGCAGATCAATTTCCTCGATTGGCGCCCATCTATAGATCCGACAAGAGTCGAGAATCATAAGATTCTCTAGTTGCCTTCCTCCTTGCCTGAGGCATCGAGCGCGGCATCCTGTTCAGAAAGTCCCGCCTGAGTGTACTTTTGCGGAAATGTCCAGACAGGCAAGTGTGAGACGCGGATGGAACGCTCCGGGACGGACGCGTCGGATGGAGGATCGCTACTAGCACCCTAGTCCCCCACTAGCAGTTCTCGAACCTGATGAACCAAGCTGAGTCGGCCACATGTGGGGTCCATCACAGAACCAGGCAATGTCGGAACCGAGCTACCTTCTGGAGGACTCTCGGTATCATCGCAATGGGCAGGGGGGGGGGGATACATTAGGCACTGAATCCACCCATCGCAATCCGTCGCAATCCTGAACCCACGGCTCTGGGATCGTGACTCCATGAGTAGTACGCCGGAAGCTGGTGATTCCCAATGGAGGCGAATAGGTCCAGGTGGGGGACGCTGTAGCGGCCTCTGAAAAATTGACCGCAGGATGTGCCATTCCACTGACGACCCTTTACCTTCGATGGCGCCTGGCATTGCGTGCCCTTCCGGAGAGGACGTCGGCTAGGACGTTCTCCACCCCGGGTACATGTGATGCTATTATGGTAAGGCAATGTCCCATTGCCTGCACCACTCTAGAAGCCTGACTACATCCTTGCAGAGACTGAGGTTTCTTGCTCCCCACTCCCTGTTGAGGTGGCCAGCTACCGTCATATTGTCGCATCGGACCAGGATCACCGTTCCCCTGGCAGCGATCCAGTACTTCAGTGCCAGGAAGATTGCACACAGCTGCCTCGAGCAACGTTCATATGATAACGAACTTGCATGGGCGACCACGGGGCCGCGACACTTTGTGGGCCCAAGTGGGCCCCCCCCCCCCCTCACAGACACACATTCGAACAGCCCCGACTCTCTGTTCTTCAGCACTGACTAAAATACCGTTGGGGACATTGGGTGGTACGCACAGGGTCAATACCTGAGCATGTGGATCTCTGGATCCCCTCATGCGTAATCTTCAGTAGGGAACCATCCCAATGAGGCTGGCCAGGAGTCCCAGAAGCCGAAGCCATAGCCTGGCTGGACCGACCTGCTCTCCAAGATTGATCGGGCACACGCCACGACCCGAGGCTACTCTTTCTGCAGAAGGGGCCTCACTTTTGCCCACAGAAAATCCTATCTCGCTCTCCCAAACTGGGGCTCTGGGAGAGTGAGAGGATTGACTTGTCGATGTTGATGAAACCGAGTGACCTTATCATGGTAGGACCTCCTCTAAAAAGGCCTGGAGCCTCTGCGTGGAGGGTGCCCCCAGTATCCATCGTCTAGTAGACAAAGATGAACTCCGCTACCACCTTCACGACCCTTGTGAAGGTCCGTGGAGGTCCTTAGCATTCGAATTTCTTCTCCAATGGTTCAATTATTATTTTATTTCACATTGTATGTTTCTACTGTGTATACAAATTACATTTATTTCTTTGTAATCTTTGTTATTGCTGATTAAATTCGATTTGATTTGAATATACCGGGTTGTTCCTAATAAAACCGCCCCCTACGTTTTTTGATAAAACATTCAAGAAATGAGTTACGTAAAGCTTACCAAATTCACAATGATTTTTTAATTGCCGGGACTTTTGTTCATCGGCAACATTCAAAACGTGACACACGTGTTGATTATAATAGCCCCTTGTTGAAATCCACAGGCGCGAGCACTGAACACCCTTTATAAACTGGGTAAGGAGATTTTTGCGGGGATTTGCTTCATTTGACGGTAATAAACGCCCCAATTTTGACAAAGGCACAGCACCCGGGGTCGTCGGTTATTAGGAACAATACGGTATTTGAGGAAAGAAATTGCACGCGACTGGGTCTGGTACGGATTCATGGTCGTGAAACTGTAGAGGTAGGGGCCACTTGTATCATCGATGAACGTCCTTCCTTGACATGGGACTGATGTGAAGAAAAACGGTTGGGAAATTTCTGACGGAAACTACAATGTCAAGCGATTTTTTAGGGGGGAAAACAAGTGGGGTTTGTTTTATTTATTGATGGTTTGTTGTTTATTTATATCGATGGAGTGCATTGGCCACTTTTTTGGTATTTCCTTGTTTTTTATTCTGGAGCATGGGGTTGCAGGAAGTGCTTTTCTTTTTCCTTATTTTTTTAGCAATGGAAACTACAGGTTCTCCGATGCAACCAACAGCGAGAGACCCAATTTCTACTCTTTGTTGGGATATCATAGCATTTGTTGTTTGTTTGTTGTGTGTTTGGCTTTTTTGTGCTTGGGTGCAGACACTGATTTATTTCTTCTAGAACATGAGCTGCAGGTAGTGTATTGCTTTTATTCATTTTTTGTGGGCGCCAGCTTTAGCTGGAGGACCACTTAGCAATCGTTGTGCGTGTGTGTGTGTATGTGTGGATGTATGGTGTATGTATGTGTGGATGTTGTGGTGAATGTATGTGTGGATGTATTGTATGTGTGTCACTAAATGTTAAGTTTTTTTTAAAAATTGACCTCAATTGAAAAGTTGAGTTCAATTGGAACCACACTTCTGTCATTAGGTGCACCATGGGATCCCGCAAGATGTTGATGAGGTCAAAGGTCATGTGCAGAGGTCAAAGGTCAGGTGATGGCAAATGAAAAAAAAATAGGCTAAAAAATGTAAAAATTGACCTCAATTAAAATTTGAAGTTCAATTGGAACCAAGCTTAAGTCATATGGGTACCAGGGATCCCTCATATGTTGATGAGGTCAAAGGTCATGTGCCAATTCAAAGGCATGGAGCGGCCCCCCAACAGCTTACTATTCTTTGAATTATAACGAGCGCGAAGCCGGAGAACCGCGAATTCTGTTTGTTTGTTTTCCCTTCAAGAGCATTTGGTGCCGGGAAGGGTTTCTTTTCTTTATTTTTTTAAGACCTGGATGCAGGGTGTCGGCTAATTTCTATTTTTGTGGGGAGTCCAGTTTAGTATTTTTTTTTCTATCTATTTGTTTTTGGCTAGGGGCAGACACTTGATTTGCTCTTTTGTTCAGTTTAGACAAGGCGATTACAGGTGTGGCATTCTTTTCTTAATTTTTAAAGCTGTGGGGGTTGCAAGTTTTCTGATGAAACCACAAGTGTAGGACTAATTTCTTTCTGTAAAGGCTTATAAAATGAAGGTAGTGTTTTTCTTTGTTTTTTATTTTTTACTTTGCTTTTTTTCCATTGGGTGCATGCAACAGATTGGCATTTTTTGTCTTTCTTCTTAGAAGATGGGGTGCAGGTTGTCGTACACACCCAGCAGAGCGGCATATTTCTAACCTTTTGTGGGGGATGAAGGATATTTAATTTTGTCGTTGTATGTTATTTTTTTGCCATGGGGTGCCAGCATTATTTTATTCCTTGTTTTCATTACGTTTCCTTTTTTGCCTCAGATCCCGCCGCGGCTATTTTGTTAGAAATAATAGTTACTTTGGTTGTGGGTGTAGTTTTCCCACTATTTTGGGTTAATTTTATTTTTAACAAAGTTGGTAAGAGTGACCATTGAAAAAAAACTACTGTGAGCAGAGAAATGAGAAATGATTTGGAGTAGGTCGATTTCAATCTGATGACTTATTTTCCGAGTAAATACTCAACTGTGATAAGAACTTCAGTAGACGAGTTAATTTACAACCTTTACACCTTTCAAATTACATATTCCACTCAACTCAAACTTTATCAATGTTATAGCTTCTACAACAGGAAAGAGATTGACAATGAGTGGTAGCTACTTGCTAGGTAGGTATTTCTTTATCGTGTGTGTTAAAATCTAGTTGATATGCAGTGGAAGGGAAAATTGTCTCGCATGTTTTGAACCTGAAAAAATAATGATAATGAAAGTTGGACCGCCCCCAATATTTTTAACTGCAACAGGAAACTAAAAATCCATTGTGAAGGGCTTTAAGGGATAAATTTCAACATTTAATATTTGTTTATATCTTGAGGAATGAAAGGGATTTGATGAAATGGATTGAGCTCAATTTGCAGGACGAAATGAGAAAATATTCAGCGGGAAATCGGAGGGTGGATCCCAAAGACGATCGGAACCACGACCTTTAAGTAGCATACCATATTATTAAATTCTGAACTCTTGAGAAAGAAGGTGGATGAGAGTGGGAGTGCGAGAGAGGCTATCTGGATTCTTGGAGCGCCATAGAACAGCAAATGAGTCCCAAAAAAGGAGACCTAGTTTTTGGCTCTTGCACACCCTGTGACCTGACTTAAAGCAACTTCTTCACCAAATATTCACATGAGCAGTCTTGGAGATAGGGTTGCAGCTTAAAGGCACTATCAGTGATATGCAAAACAGAAAATAAACAAAAATCATAAATCAGATTTGTGCAAGGATAGAGTGAGGGTAAATCCCAGGTCATAACTAATCTAATTTCCTACAACATATTCACGAGTATTTTTATGTTGCCATAATAAACTATATTCTTCAAAAATAGCTTTTGGGCCACACTGATTTAGTCAACAATTGCATTTTGACTATACCATTTGTATTGCTTATGGCAGCATTTTGGGCAAAATGAAAGCCCATAGGTGTTTTGGTATTAAAGAACAATAATAATTTAATAAAAGTTTTTTTGGGCTCCGAAGATTATGATCATATTCTGAAGAATTAAAGGTATGTACGCTTACTCATATAAGCCCAATGGTTGGGCAGCATTTTGAATCTTTGAGGGTAAGGCCTCAAAGAAATAGACATTATGCTTTGTAGATGAAAAGATCTGCCTTTGTACCTACAAAGGTCAATTTTGGAGTTTTTGTGGGCGTTTTTTATGGGTATAGAAATATTTAAGTCATTGGTTCAAAATTGTTATTTTGGTCGCCATCTTATTTTAAATTAAATCAGGGGTGCCCCAATGTCAATCAGAGTTTAAATCATGCGATTATACAACATAAAAAGTACTACTGAAAAAGTGGCAGGAGCTAGTTAGCAATGACCCTGGGATATTAAGCACTTTTGAGTATGTGGCAGGAAAATAGTTTAGAAGGAAGGTGTTATTCCAAACATAACCAGTTCCTGACAACACCTTACATGTTTTTCGGGCATAACCAAAGTGTGTTAAAATAAGCAGTGAGGGAATTTTTATTAAAACAAAAATGGCGGTCAACATACATTTGTGACCAAAAATTAGCTAAAAATACAAAAAACCTAAAAAATCAAAAAAACTCAAAAATTTCCCCCCTTTAATGTACGAAGCATAGGTATTTGAGCCACCCAATAAAACTTTCAATAATGTTGATCACGTAACCCAAATACTTAAAAATGGCCGCACAAACGCTAAATACAAGACGCGATCCATGGTTTAATCTTCTACAATAGGAGGGTAATTTTAATAATAGCAATAATAAGTGTTGAAACTATACCGAAAGTCCCTATGGAATATCATTTTGCCCCCAATTATGGAGGCCAGTAAGAAATACACATGGCGGTCAAAGTGCAATTTTTTAATAAAATGGACTAAATGTGCAATTTTACATGAAAGTGAGTAGCCCCATTTTTAATTTTCCAGCTGTCTTGACTAGAATCTGTAGCTATATCTTACGTTTTAAACATTGTATGATACACCATTTAGAGCAAACGAAATAAATCCCCAACAATACAGTTAAATGATACATTAATGTAATTAACGAAAATATTCAGCCATCTTGAATTCTTTTTAGCCGCAATTGTGAGAAACAATGATAGCCCTTTATGTTTTCTTGTGGGTTAGCTCAACAAGAAGTTAAACAATGCATCAGTTACATTAAGATTAATATCCTTAACAATAAACTTAAGGTAACCATCAATGGATTGAGGTTTGTGCGGCATTTTAATTATTTTGATATCAATTGAAATTTCACTTTGAAGAAGCAAAGACCTATGTGTTTGTAAGTAAAAGAGTTAAATTATTAAAATAGTAAATTGAGGTGTTTGTGTGAATTTCACAACGGAAAAATACATTTTTAAAGTTTTTTTATAAAGAATTGGTATTTGGCCGCCCCATGTTGTTTTTAGTTAAAAATCAGGGTGGACCCAAAGCTATTTGAAAGAATATAGTTATGAAACAAAAAATACTAGTGAATATGTGGTAGGAGATTAGAAGTTATGACCTGGGATTGTACCTGTCTAATTAGCTACCCAACATACCCTGCAGGTGATTAAAAATGGAGCTACTTAATTTAAAAATTGGATTATTTGAGTATGACTTTCCTACGGACACTACTACAAAAGTCATTGAATGGAGATTTCATATCTTGAACACTGCTGTTTTCTTCCTTTTGTGTCATTTTTCATTGGAAAAAAAAAAAAAAGTAATTTATGTGAATTCTACAATCTTACCCTTAACATTTAAACTACTCCTCCAAATGTGGAAATATTTTGGACTTTGTGGATGATCACTGGAAGTGTGGTGAATCCAATATTAGATTTATTATGGGGCACATGGGTGCAGTGGATCAGCTATATCCTCAAAGATAAGGTGTGGGTTCGTTTGAACCACGCTTTCGCCATGTGTGTGCACTTGGGCAAGGGCACTTTTACCTCGCTTGCCCCTCTCAACCCAGGAGTATAAATGGGTACGGCATATGTTGGGAATGCAAAACGATCGCTGGCGGGAGGTAGAGTGGCATACCCCCACAGCAAATTAGATGAGGGAGTCTGGCCCAAAAGCCAAAAGACAGAGAGATGGGCACTCTGCCTGTGGGCGCACATTTGCATTGGTTTATTATTTAGTTGATGAGTTTTGAAATCTCTAAAGGGAGCTTAGTGTCTTGCAACCAGTGTTAACACCGGTTATTCATCAGGCAAGTAACCCGACTTTGGAATTGTCCATGGACTGCGGAACTCCAAAACTTAAGACTTCTTAAGAGCGAAACTTTATTGAAATCCTATCATTTTTTTGTGTATTTCAGTGGGCGAGACCTTGATCAGAAGCTTCATTAGAAAGGATTACTACATGAAAATGGAAAGTAGTAGAGAGAAGAGAGTAGATGTTGGAAGTGAAGATCAAAAGGTGACTCGTTGTGGATTGAATTAGAAAAAGCGTGCTTATGCAAGAGATTGAGACGATTAGGTGGGCATTTCATTATATGTAGCAAGCGAGTCAGAGAAAACGAAATGAAAGCTGTGGTGGGAAGCACACTAATTCAAAGGGCAAGGTGTACAAAAATTGACAGCCAAACAAAACCATACAGAAAGCAATTGTTAGGATGTACCAATAATCACCCCCATAACAGGAGGTGGTCCCTACCTTGGTGGTGGGAACAGGTATGTGATGCAAATGTGCAAGTGGACATCAACACCTTCCCCCTTTTAAAACTTGGATCAGGGGCACATCACAGACAACTATTTTATAGAGCGTCAATGCTCACTGTGCATGCAGGAATTTGTATGAATACTGCTAACAGTAATGTGCAAGCCTGTTTATGTACTTTGAAATGTCAACACTTGTCACGGATGTGATGTTACTGTCAATCTCCTCTCGGACTATATAGTCATGGCTCCTTTGGCACTCATTAGGCTCCATTTTTACATACTTCTGGTGGATCTACCTTCCTTCTAGCAGAAAAAAAAAAAAAATTTTCCACCTAAAATGTTCCTTCTGATTTTGGCCAGGGGGGTTGGACCATCTGCTTGATTGGGCCCATCGCATCTGTGAATTTCCAAATGGTAATTTAGGGAATTACTTGCATGTATTTTATATGGCAGCCTTGGTATCAGTGAAAGTACAAAATCCCGCTTAGACCTTCGTTCAACAGATCTTCGTAATAATCGTGATGATTTATGATGATTTTCGGAAAAATTATTGACGTCAAAAGTCCGTCTGAGGTTTAGTGGAACATTGAACCTCCTGCCCGGCAAAACAGTTGTTGTTATGTTGTTAATTGCTAATTACAGTCATTTAGATTTAAATATTTGTGGACCAGCTATAGCCTTTAGTCAAGTCTTGGTCCAATGGGTGTCCGAGTGCCCTCCTACTGTGTACTGTTAAGTCTTGATTAAAGACTAGCGATTCAGGTTATGCCGGATGTTGATGCAGATTTGAATTCACCATTGCCGTTAAGTTGGCATGTCCTACACCCCCCTTGATTTTGGCTAAATTTTTCCTTTTTTTAATTTTGATATTTTATAAGTTTTCAAATAAAAATATATCTGCATCGTACACCGATTTGGTGCAGAGAAACTTGATCCCTTGACTCTACTTTGGAAACATTGTGTGGCACATACCCACCAAAAGGTACTTCTAGTGCTTCCCCCAGGCGCATATGCTTGACAGGAAGATCACAACCATGACATATTCTTTAAATTCTTTTCCTCTGTCCCAAAGGTTATTTTATTATTTTATGTATTGAATCTTCTTAGGGCAGGGTAGCCCGTCAATGCTAATGCACTGGTTTCCAAGGGGGCCCTCTGCGTTATACAATAAACAAGAGAAAATGTACAACTGAAAGATGAATGCACATAATATTAACAATGAGATAATATAGACATACCATACACACACACACAATATATATATATATATTACAATGAAATCAGGCCATGATTTAACAAACAAGAGTTTTGAATTGGCCAAGACTCATGTGTTAAAAATTACATATCACATCGGCAGGAGGCATTCCAATTTGGGTTAGCACGTGAATGGAAAGTCCTTTTCCCTGCGGTAATGTTTGACAGATTGGTTCAGATAGAGCCAAAGTTTGTTTGACTCCTAGTACCCTTTGGAGTGAATTTTAATGCATAAAGGACAATGAGAGGAAGGTAACTAGGGGCCATACATTTTAGTCATTTAAATATTAAATAACATTTGTAAACCACCTGTCATTTAGTTTGTTCCATTTCAAGGCACCCATCATGTCATTAATTTGTGTTCTGATATCTGACGAAAGAATAATCCGAGCTAATCTGTTATGCAAATTTGGAGGACTTTCAAAAGTTCATTAGAACAGTTTGTCCAACTAGAACTGCCGGAAGTCAACGTTGGGCCTGACTAATGATTTGCAAGCTGTTAGGGTGTCTTGGATTAGTAAATGTTTTACACGTCTTATTATACCACAACGCATAGAAATAAGGCAACATTTGATATCTGATCGACCAGGACATGATAGAATCAAAATTTACACCAAATACTTATATACATCAAGCACGATCAATTGTCATTAGTACAATATAATTTAACCTTTTGAAACTTTCTAAACATCTGTGAGTACCAAAAACCATGAACTTGGTTTTCTTGATATTCAAAGTAAGGTGTTATTTGAACCAATTCAGCAATTTTATTAAAGTTCCATTGGAGATCTGATGGGATATAGGGGTCATTTGCAGTAACAAGAAGGGTGGGATCATAACACATTTACAATTAACACTATTAGGTAAAACTATTTAAAAGGGATGATGGAAAGAAGTGGACCAAGTATGGAGCCTTGTGAATACCCACAATTTTAAAAAATTTTTGGGATATTTTTTTTAAAGTCAGAAAGGGTAGAATTAATATTGACAGTTTGACCCTTATTACTAAGGTAATATTTAAACCACTCTAAAACACTCCTTGTAAAAACCATATTGAGACAATTGTTATTAAGATAGAATGGTTTACACGTCGAAGGGCTTCACTCAGGTCAAGAAAAATTTGCCCTGGGCACAACCATTATTCATATGTTTAAAATATAATCTTGAACATCCTAGAAGAGTAGTTGATGTGGAATGATTTGTGCGGAAACCCGATTGGTTATCAGAAAAAATAACGTTGTTGTGAATAGAGTATATAAATTGGTGCTGTAAAGACCATTTCAAGAATCTTAGATATAGAGGCAATAACTGATATAGGCCGGTAGTTTCAACATCTAATGGTCACCGTTCTTAAATATTGGGGTAACTTTGGCCAATTTCCATCTGCAGGATATACGCTGTATGAAAGAAAGGTGCAAATATATGCCGAGAATCGCAAATGTAAGGCGCAGTAATTTTAATAGTTTAACCTTAAAGAGACACTGGCACATTGAAAAAATAGTGCCGCCTCAAGATTTTCAAATCATATTTTTGAATGGTTGTAAAAGCTTTTTATACAAAAGCCCTCACCCGAAAGATTACGCCAAATCGACGTCCTTATGGGATAACCAAGAACGATTTTGTAATTTAACGTCGCGGCGACGTAAATTTCAGCAGACGACAAAAATGGTGTGAACACAGAACATGCACGCCCGGATGAATTGTTTCCCACGGCTATGCACCACTGTTTGATCGGTCTTATAACCTTTGTGTTTAATATCAGTGAGTCGAGTCAAAACGATTCATGTAATATCACATTGTTGATTAAAGTTAGGAAAAACGTAAAAGTTGGCCTACAAATTACCTGGATGTCTTATCATAGCAATGTCCCTATCTGTTTTGGGGTTTATTGTTAATTGTTATGTGTAAAATATATCTAGTTCTTCCAATGGCCTAGACTATCATTTGAGAGCAAATGAAGAATTCATATTTTGTGAAAATGTGCCAAGTGCCGCTTTAATTCATCAATACCAGCAGCGTTGTTTGGAAAAATCACAATTTGTTTAATACAAAATCAGGTGTAAACATAACTAAAATTGAATGAGTACATGTAAGTATCATTAGTTTTATCATTTTACTATTAACAGAATATTATCCAAAAGGTACAGCTAGTTTTGGGCCTACTGAAGTAAAATAATTATAAAAAATATTTGCAGTATCCTTAGCAGAAGGGATAATCCATCATCATTTTTAACTAGTAGGCGTTGGAGATGATTTTGGATGGAAGAACTTCTTAATTGTAGACCATTAGCATGCCTTTGAATTATTTACATTTTTAGTTTCCAGAATCAGAATAGAATTTCTTTTTATTTTTAAAAGTATACGCAAATATTGGACTTGTCCGATACATTTTAGCTAGAAGCCAATCATTAGGGTCGCATTTTGTTTTATGAAAGCGTTGCTATAAAAAAATATAACGATTTTACAAATAGAGGAGGAACTCAATGGTTAATCCATTCAGGTGAGACCTTTTATGCGTTTCTCTCTAACAGGTGCATGAATTACAAGCCTTATTGAAGCTAGTCTTCCATGCTTCTAAAGCATTATCTAAATATGTTTATGAATATCATTCCAATTGAAAAACTACTTGTTGTATGTTACAAACAATCTTGATCATCAAAGTGCTTATAAGATCTAGTTTTAATATCTTATCTCAGGTGATGAGCTGGATAGACAATTGCACATCAATGAGTTAATCAGACAATCTTCCCTGGACCAACTTGATAATCCAGAGATGTCTATTATGTTGACCCATAAAGCTTTGTCAAGAAACAAGGTGAGGAAAAGCTGTAACTGTTTGCGTATTCTACATCATGTGCTGGAGGGGCCCAAGTTAATAGATGATACTTTAAAGCACATTTTTGCCGTGCATGTGGTTCTCAATGTATATCGTCTTCATTCAGGAATGCTGGGGTTGGGTGGTTGAGTTGTGGTATTGATGTCTTTTGGTGGAAAAGATAGATCGGCATTGCAAGAAACAATACAGACAATGGGTATCAATGTGATTAAGATGACTGATCAGGGATCTATAAATGATGTATGTGGACAGTGGATGGAAAGAAAACCAAGGATGGGTGAGTACTTCAGAAAACTGATAATTGCAAAAAGAATACAGCCTTAAGCAGGCATGTAATATGAGGGAGTGCACACCGTACCATATTCAAACAAAACAAGGAAAAGTATCTCATTAACCTATAAACGCGGCCGGATGCATTGCGAGGCACGAAAAAGTGGTTTACCGGTTCGAAAAATGTTTCGTTGAATCTCGGCCGTCAACAACTTCCTTTGTGGTGCAAATGACTCTCATTTCACATCATTGCATCTGGGACGGTCTTCCCGGAGATGACGCGATGTTCCTCGTTGCATCTCGGCAGTCTTTTCGGGAAAATGACGCGATTGTTCTCGTTGCATCTGGGGACGTTGCCGAGAAAATGGACGACGATGTTCCTTGTTGCATATGGGACGTCTTCCGCGAAAATGGTGCGATGTTCTCGTTGCATCTGGGACGTCTTCCGGAAAATGACGGCGATGTTCTGCGTTGCATCTGGGGACGTCTTCCGCAAAATGACAGAGATGTTCTTCGTTGCATTGGGCCGTCTTCCGGTAACGTCTTTACGCTACTTATTCTGTGCCGGGAAAAAAAACGGCCGAGATGCAGTGAAACGCAAAAATTTGTTTCTCGTTGCACTGGGCCGTTATTAAAAATAAAAATAGATTGCACTCGGTTGCATTTGGGAGTGGTCGCCAAAACGACCCGGTCCGGGTTTAGGGTTAACATTAAACAGAATTTTACCTGAGAGGACTCTAAAAATAGATTTGGTCAAGAAATTTGGTCTAAAGTTCATAAAACTGGGGTGATGTGAGCTATGCCAATCAAAAAGGAAAGCACTCACTTCCTCCCTGAAAACAGCCCTGGCTACATGTCTGCATATGCTGGGAAAGAAAGCATCATAACACTGAGGTTAGGTTTTAAAAAAGTAGGGTCTAGTGTCCATTTCTCTACCTTTGTGCAGTGATGTATAAACTGATGCAGATTTTACGCATGCATCAAGATGTGCCGACTTTCACCATCACTGTTGAATGTTAGCCTCCTAATAATTAATCCATATCTTTTTACGGTCTGCATTCTCTAGCCCATGTGGTGCCTAAGTATGTTGTTAGGTCATCTCGCAATCTTCTTTGGCATCCCTTCCTCTTCTTTTTCCGTTTCTCAGTTGCCATTCGCGTCAATCTTTTTGTCCACTGGTATCTTCCCTGCGTGCTACATGTCCATGCCCACCTCCATTGCTTTCTTGACTTCTCAGAAAAGGTCTGTTACTGGAGTTTTCTGCTGATTCCTGTTTCTGACGTTGTCCAGTTAATGTTAGATGAAGCATTCTTCTTTCATGGCTCGTTGGGCTGTGTTTAATTTTTGTTCTAGAATTTTTTGGTTTGTCCATGTTTCCATTCCATATGTCATCGTGGGTTGCCGCCTTGAGCCGTTGTAAAGCGCTGTCGCTTAAGCCAGCTATGTTTGCTTCTCTCGTGTACTCACTGTACAGATGTAGGAGGAACTGGACTATAGCGAGCCTTTCTCCAAATGAGAGAGATTTTAAAACGAATTTTGTTGTGTCCCCTCAAACTAAGCAATTCAGAACAAAGGTTTGGTTAAAATGGTATGGACCTTCAGCAGAAGCAAAATGGGTCTTGAGATCTGAAAAAGGCAAATGAAAGTCTGAAAAAATTCTGTCTTTGTCTCATTTCTTAGACTTTTGTCAGTGTACTTTGACTGAAATGGCCTCCCCCTCGAATCATGACCCCCCTCCCCAACAGTTACAGGCATTTTTGGGGGGGGGACATTGACATGGTGTATGTATATGTGAGCCTGTTTTGCTAGCAAAAGGGTGTGGTTGTCAGCCGGACTTGTACTAATTTAAGCAGTATGGCATGGTCACCAAATACGACACAATATAATTATGATGGCCCACATTATAGAGCGGGAGACAGACCTGGGGTAAAACATGTTATGTCCACTACATACCTTTGTAGTGGTATGGACCTCTATATCAATGCAAGGTAGTTAGTGGTCTCAAATTGTGGTGTCACTTTTTTCAATAGGAGCCAATTTAAGTTACACAGTCATGTTTATGATTGATTAGATAGAGCTTTCTCGATTTAGTCGAATCAATCTGTGGCAAAAAAAGAGGGTTAGTCTTTATAAAATTGAATAACATTTTGGTAATAACTACTTGGTAACTTTAGTGTTTGTCCCTAGAGGCATCCAAATTGGAAGGCTTGAATAACACTATACATTGATGTCATTAGAAATGCTCATTTGTATTGTACTCAAATACTTTTTGATGGATTGTGTTTACTCTGCATTAGATGTATGCCACGTGAATAACCTTCTTTACATCATAGTAATGCTGTGGCTGGCCTTTTGAAATGAGTAGACATGTCGGCCATCAGTCAAACCTTTCGCAACAAGCTTTTACATAAATTATGAGCTTTGCCTTTTCTTCTTTTGTTTCTTTTTTGTGATTTCAACATCAATCTTTTCATGAAACATTAAAACACACAAAAAATCACCCAATTTTTCAAAATGGGGTGTCTTTTTCTATTTTCTATCAAAATTGATATCTTGATGGGTGGGAAATTGGGCAGAAATAGGATAGAATGGTCATTTTTAGGTCTTCCAATGTAATCGGAAAGACCTTATGGCAGCATCATCTGTGTCATGTGTGTGTGTGTCTGTGTCAAATGTTTTGTGGATAACATCAATCATCTGTTCATCCTCCTGCCCGCATTGCACATTTAAGACCTGCTGCCTGGTTTGTTCTTGTGGCTCTGATAACATCTGCGGTCTCCTCATGAAGGTGGATCAGTGGGGATTTGCAGGTCCTCCACAGACGGTGATAGTTTAATTGGTTGGGTTGCAATCATTGTTTAACAGAGCTGAATAGTCTCTCCGCATTCCGCTAGTATTCTGCATCACTGCTAGGACGATCCATTTCTCTTCTTAAAGAGACACTGCACATTGAAAATAGTGCGACCCTCAAGAGTTTTTCAAAATCGATAATTTTTGCATGGTTGTAAGGCTTTTAATATAAAAAAGCCTCACACCTTAAATGATTAAGAACCAAATCAGTTTTCCTTATGGGTAAAACGAACGATTTTATAATTTACGTCGCCGGCGACGTGAAATCCGCGACGACGAAAATGGCGTTTAACACAAAACACGCACGCCGTAATTCATGTTTCCCACGCTAGTGCACACTGTTTGTCGGTCTATAACCTTTGTGGTTTTAATATCTGAGTACCGAAAATATTCTGTAATATACACATTTGTTGATTAAGTTATGGAAAACGTAAAAGTTGGCCTACAAATTACCCTGGATAATTTTCCATTTGTGGTTATCATCTGTGTGTCAAATACTGTAGTCTCTTCCCTTTTTGATTCATTGACAAGGAGTTTAAGCTTCCTCCGTTTCTTTTTTAACTGGTAGATTTGATATGGAGAAACTCTTTTTGGCCACAATCTCTTCTTCATTTCGAGTTTCCTCTGATCCCCAGCCCTTGCATCCCATGTGGTCTGTGGCCTATCACATTTTTTCAGCCACTTCCCTTCAACAAGAGTTTCAAAAGTGTTAATAACATTCTGAAATAGTGATATATTGTCCATTTGACTGGATTCAAAAACAGTTGGATAGTTCAAGTTTATGCTCTTGTAGGGGCAATCCTTATCCAATGATACAATGGGTCTTATGTAGGGTAAAATGAGGTCAAAGGTCATTCAGGAGTCATTTGACCAATAATTCAGAGGACTTATATTGGATTGCTGTCTGGTGGCACCTCGAATGTATTATTTGGCAAAAGAACCCCCACCCTACCCCCCCATCAAAACAGTTAAATCCTAAAGTACACTCACTAAATGAGAATCATTCAATAACTTAATCCTTCTTTTTCAATTTTTTAGGAGGGCTTCAATGAAATCTCAAGATTCGCTGGGCAACAATACACCCGGATGAAGACAACAGCTATCATCTGTGGCTGCTGCCTTTGCTAGCATTGGAGCATGGTGGGAACAGTCCCACTAAGTGTGAATTCTCAGGATTTGTATAGGCCTATCCTTGGAGCCCCAATTATCATGCAGGACAGGTGCTGATTTGATGTCAGAAAGACACCAATGATTTGCTTTCTGTACAAGTTCAGGACCTTTTCGTTTTTAATAGTATACTTTTTGGTAATGCTTTCGACAATCATTGCAAACGCCTAATTTATCGTTCACATTTGTTACCAACAGTGGAAATTTACTTTTGATTGGATCCAACTGGTGCAACATGCATCGAGCATGCAGAGCTATTGTTATGGTAATTGTTTGACTCGATCTGTCCTGTCAGTTAACCCTGCCAAATGGCATCTTGTTGCCATACAACTCTTTGCCGATTGCAGCAAAATCGGTCAGAGACGCCACTGACCCAAGTCCTAAGGGGGTGTGCACAGATTTGGATCAAATGGTCACATGGTCCGATTACTGGGCATTCTTTGAAAATCTGTAAATTCCCTGGCCAGCAAATCAATTGCTATAATCACTAGACTTATCAGAGAAAAATAACTGATCACAGGCCTAATGGGGGGTGTCAAAGATTTGGGCAAAGGCTAACTGGGCTGATTATAGGGAATTCTGTGAAAATGTATAAATTCCTCGTGCCACAAATCAATTCTACAATCATCCAGATCACCAGACCTGGTCCGAAGACTTGTTGACCAAAGGCCAATTATTATGACCTGGCTGAGCTACAGCACCAGTGGTGCTCTTGTTTATATGTCCTAGTGAATTCAAGACACACAGCTTTATGACAATTAAAATATTTTCAAGCTCAGGAATAGTCCATGTAATGATCGGGGTCCTTTTTTTAACTTTGGCACAAACACTATGTTTCTTCTGCTCCAAATTACTTCAAAGGTAAATTCTGTGAAGTGTTATTCCAAGAAACAAACCCATGACTGAAAAACTTGCTTATGTGGTCAAATAAAAAGCTGATGTTTTTTTGCCTGAATTCCATAAATGAGTTCACTTTCTGTAGAATCGCCATCAGATCTTTAAACGATAGCATGCCATCAGCAATCAAGTCACCCCCCCCCCTCCCCCCCCCCCCCCCCCCACCCCCCCCCCCTGAGCATCTAGGATTGTTTTAGCATGTTATGTGACCAATCACCGACCATTATAAGGTATTTTCTTCTAAAATCTGTACTTTTTGCAAAATTTAGAATATTTTTTACTTATGTTACAGTATAGAAATAACAATAACTGACATCCTCAATGATTTAATATTACTCTGTGTGTCCCCCAAAAAAAAACGCAACACTTGGTGGCAGGCGGCATAAGTTTGAAAAAAGCGGGACCAGTATCTTTGTGAAGGTAAGATGGACGGTTGCATATCCCTGAAAAGTTCATAAAGGTTAGAGTTAATATTTTTAAGATATGATCCAGAAATCAAGTTCTGCAGGACCCATTTAACCAAATTTGAGGCGCTATAATACAAATACGGCACTGTAGTTTTGCGCCCAGAACCACCAATATGAATTTCTAAGTCAACACATTTTCCCATTTTTTAAAAGGCAGGTGCTGCAACAAATCTTAACATATGAATGTTCCATGGAAATGACAGTAAAAACATGCATTTTTTTAAAATGCATGTTAAACACCACTTAAAAGATCTAATTAGGAATGTATGATCAACAAACTCTTCGTATTGTCCAAATAAGAAGGCATTGGATTAGAGCTAATCATTCATCATTTTTACGGCACACACAGAGTTATCTTAACCAAAATTTAATGACAGAATGAATATAAGATTTGTTATTGAGTTGGTATTGAAATCATAGGTTTTACTTTCATAAAGTGGAGAATGTACCATTATTCAGTACAAGCAAGTTGCAGCCAACGCAGTTTCTAATTTTAGTAATGTGGGTTTGTCTATGAGTCATAGTTTATATCTTCTTGAAACATAGTTATCACCAATAAATAATGTTTATTATTATCAGTTACATTTATAATTATGTAAATGCAGTCATTGCTCTTCCGAAGTCAATGTGCTGGATGGCTGCCATAGCTCTTCAGACGCTGACGCCCTGTAGGTAGGTCTTCTTTTAGTTATACAAGGGTAACAGCTACCCTCTAATCGATTTCTAAGAAACATGATGGCGGGTGACGGTTAGCCGCCAACCACTCAGCCATGGGCAGGAGCACGTTACCAGATTACCAGAAAGCAGGCACTCAAAGAAAACCTGACCTGTGAGTGTTGCATAATGTATAATGACAATTGTGGGCGAATATAACAGTTTACATCATTCATACCTTAAAGCTCACGACTGTTTGTTGTGAAAATTTACAAATGACTTGTAAATCATTGTAGTTTGATATATAAATAAAATGGAAAATGACTTGTGGTGTATTTTATATTTTGTTCGTGTTGTGTGTAAGATTGGTATTTTTTTCATAAAAATAGGAAGTGGAGTAATAATTTCTGGCCAAGTACTAAGACGCTGCTTCCCCGCCAAAAGGGCGCACCACTGGGTTGCATAGGCGAGTTCACGCGACAAGGCAACGCGTGGTACGCAGGGCCAAGAAATTATTACTCAAACTATAGTATTATAAAAACAATTGTTTTTGTTTGGATTCCAAGGTTGTAAAATTGCTCACATGATGTGTAAAGTTGATATAAAGATTCAAATGATTGTTTGCCTCTAAATATGCTGCTTTGTACACCATTGGATATAAAGCATTCGTCATCATTGTTCGGTGCAGGGGACTACAGATTCTTTCAATTGCTTCGGTCCTCACAAACTTTTACCGGACACTAAATAATATTGACAAAGGAGTTGGCAGTGAGGGCACCGCGACTCCATTGCGATACACATGCATGTAGATTTTTTGTACGAAAGAATCTATTCAAACCCAAAAACTAAATCGAGGTATTGCTATACAACGTCCACACCATGCATAATGCATGCCATATGATATATCCCAACCAATACTGCGTGGTCGTTGAATGTACAATCGGAAAACCTGAAAGAGCAATGCGCTGTGACGAGGTTCCGATAGCCCATGTGAAGTGAATGGAACTAACAAAAATATGAACATCGGAGCTAGCAAAACTGTATAATGGAACAACGTCATGGAGGGAAATGTTGTGAAATGTGGTTTTGCCATGTGACTATTAGCAATATCAAGAGCAATAAAGGACGATGTCAGAAGGTCAAAACTAAACCACTGACATTTCGCTAATATGGACTTTATCTCTGCAACACAAATTGTAGTGTCTAGGAAATTAATTCTGAGCAAAATGAGAATTAAATGTGAGATTTTGGCCAAGGGGCAAGCTGCCTCTGTGTCTTTGGTATAGCGCTATCAGTGACCTAAACCAAGTATGGGGCGCTTTCAATTATGATCTAATGAATGTTGTGAGAAGTCAATTGTGGTCCTGGCTAAGATGTAATTTGTCTGGTTGCCACATATTTCACTCTCCTCAAATAGGGATCCATTAGGGTGCATCAAACACCCCTCATGTCAATCAATTTTCTTGCCCTAGTCTAAATTGTGGCCAACTTGTCATTCAATCGGAGCTGCAAGGGGGGGCCTTGTGAGCGTAGTTTTTGTACACCCGTCAATAGGATGTTGTTGTTGTTTTTTGACAAAAACACGAACTATTATGTTGTCATCTGTGATTTTGGTCCAGAAAAGTATAAGGTAGGCAAACTTTTCCAAGAAATACCCAATCACAGTCTCCTCCATTTCAGAAAACAGTTTTGACTATATTTATTTCAGTGGAGTCAAGCCAATACACAGAAGAGCCAAACATGGACCCATTGACAGAGCTTGTAAACTTTGAAGACAGTGTATGTTTAAGTTTCAAGCCTTTATAACCAGTTAAATAATATCCATAGGTTGTAATCTGGTACGGGGTATTTTCTCATGTGGCACTATAGTATTATAAACATAATAGACAGCAAATCTTTTGTCCTCTCAATTTATGTCAAATTGGGAAAGCAAGCATTTCTTTCTAGTAGATAAACTCTTGTAAGTAATAGTATGGACATTAGTAACCAGCTATAAAGGCTTGAACTTACAAAAATCACGTCCTTAAATACCCCAAATATACATACATAGCTACAAGATTATCTGGGTCATGTGGTTATTTTGTGTTCATTGCCTTGCCTCCACTGAAAATTAACTTAGATAACATATATTTTTCTTGCATAAAGGTCAAAGTGAACTTTTTGTCCTGCAGGGGTCAAAAATACCAAAAATGCATCTCAAATAAAAAAAAAATACAAATACAAAAAATATGGTCTCAAATTGACCCTTTGACCAAACCGATTCATGCTAAGAATAGTTTGCACTATCTAGGATCTCTCGTTACCATGGTAGCACTCGAATGTAAATTTGTGTCTATTGAGTCAGGCCAAATCAGGGTGTTACCAAGGAAAGAAGTAATCCTGGATATGGCAAACTATTCTGAATATGAATTGGATTGGTAAAAGCATCAATTTGAGACCATTTTCATCGAAATCCATGCATTTTTTTTTTTGCATTTTTGACCCCTGTAGATCAAAATATTTGACCTTTTTGCTAATAACTCCTGAACTATCCATCCCAGATAGGGCAAACTATACCTTTTGTGAATCGTTATGATGAAAGGAACACATTGGTGAGGGGTTTTGCTATATCATCAATTTGACATTTGACCCTGTACAAAATTCAATGGCGCCCCCAGGTGGGCAATACGCTGACAAGTTCGCAACAAGTTGGAAGTGATTCTTTGGGATGTCATTATACCCATAAAACTGAAAAATCAATTTTGGCCACAAAACATGAAGTAGGAGACAACCGCCTCCTGACTAGTACACTCATAAATATCACCGGTTTGTATTCCACGACAAGTGACCAACGATTTTCTTTGTACGCTGCATTGGTATAGCTCCCGGTATAGCTGTATATAGTCAGGAAATAAAATCGCCCGTGCTTTTAAGCTCTTTTACCGGCCCGTAAATTGTCCAATTTGTCTTTTTCTGAAATTTGTTTTAATCAAAATACAGTTTATTGATTTTTTGCTTAAATCAAATGAATCAATATGTTAGACTTTAAAAAATATTTTACTCAATGTTGAGTAAAAATGACACAGCTCTTACTTTGACTGTGACTAAGATTTTACTCAACATAAAGAGCTGTGACCTTTTTACTCAGCATTTTTTGGAGTGTATGTACCATTAAATGTCATTTCTATGTAAGTCTGTAATTTTCTTAATTTTTTTTAAATACTCTGGTCATATTTACCGTTGTTCTGTTTACTTATGGTGCCTAATTAATAAATGGATGCTTGAATGTTCCATTTAATACACGGGGTGTATAGTTAATTAACTTTCAATTTCATATTTGGTATATCAACTAGAACATTAGAATATAATCTTGAAACCTAAAGTTCGAAGTTTCCGCGCTTAGGCGGAAGGAGGACATCACTCCCACCCCTACAACCGCACCGGTAATCGCGATATTCCGAAGGTTCGTTATTCCAAGGTTCGTTATTCCGAA
>JAMKCH010010174.1:0-28506 GCA_023653785.1 Ophioderma brevispina | reverse complement strand
AATGTGTTTTTTGGAAGGTGTTTATTAAATGAGTTATTGGAAGGTGGAATTTTGTTAGCCAAGTTTTTGCCCAGGTTAGTGAAGTGATCGTTGAATGCATTAGCTATGTCAATCGGATCAGTTATCTGCTTATTGTTATGAGTGAAATGGTCAGGGATTTGTTTAGTGGATACCTTCCTGCCTAGAATGTTATTGAGGAATGTCCAGGTTTTAGTAACGTCATTTTTGAATCTCTGAATTTGTTCTGTGTTGTGTTTTTTCTTGGCAATAGGAATAATGTGCGTTAATTTGTTTTTGTATTGTTTGTATTGTTGTTTGGTTGCTGGTGTGTTTTTCTTCAGGTATGTTTTGTAGAGGCCGTGCTTGTGTTTATTGACTTAGAAATTGCTATTGTCATCCAGGGCTGCTTATGGTTACGATTTTTTAAAGTTTTCTTTTGAAAGGGGAATGATTCGTTGTAATGTTTGGTATAAGTTGTAATGAAGTTATTGTCCGCTATGCTAGGGTCATTTTCTGTGAGTGTATGTTCCCATGATTCAGTGTTGAGTCTACGGTGAAATGTACGAATGTTGTGATCTCTATAGTCACGTTTAGTGATTGTTGTTTTTGTGGCATGCTTATGCTTAAGAGATGTAATGAGGAATATTGGGAAGTGATCTGTAGTGTCAGTGACAAATATCCCTGGTGTGGAGTCTGTGTCAGTGGAGTTGGTGATAATGTTGTCAATGAGCGTGGCTGTGTTATGCGTAATTCTTGTTGGTCTGTTAATTTGGGGATATAAGAATTTGCAAGTGATGTGTTAATAAAGTCATTATGTGTGGATGAGTGGAATAATTGAGAAAATTGACATTAAAGTCGCCGACAATGTAGACATCACGGTTGGTTTTATTTAGTTCAATGAGAAGCTGCTCGAAGCTGTTGTTAAAATTTTGGATTGTGTGTTCATGCAATCTGTAAATAACTCCGACAGTTATGTGTTTGGGTCTATTGTTGGTGTTAATGGTGAGATCGACGAAAAGTGAGTCAGATTCTGGTTCTGGTGTTGTGTCAATGATTTTGTATGAGAGGTTGATTTTTTATGTAAAGACAAACTCCCCTTCCTCTGCCTGTGAGTGGTCCTGGAATATATGTATAGCCATTAAAGTGAGGTGGTGACTTGGTGTCAGTAAGCCATGTTTCTGAAAATGCTAAGACAGAGAAAGAATGGTTGAGATGATCAAGGTAGTTATTGATTTCTTCATATGATTTTGTGATACTGCGACAGTTAAAATGGAATATGGAAAATGAGTCGTTGCTTGATGGATTTATTAGTGTGTTGAAGCTGTCGTCTGTGTGATAGCGGGAATCAGAAACAGGATTGTTTGTAGGTGTGATGAAAGATGGGTGGTCACATGTTTGAGATGATATGGGGTCTGTAAGTAATGGGTTGATGCAAAGGGAGTTAAGTTTGATGATGTTCAATTTAGTATTGGTGAAAAATTCAATTAGTGAATCGTGAAAGTCTTCGTCGTGAAGCTGGTGGTTGAATGGCAGTTCGTATATTGCAGGGTACGGCATACTGAAAAGGGTAAAATTAAAGGGAAAAACGGCGAGGAGGGGTTATAAGGGAGAGAAAGAGAGAATGAGAGAGAGAGAGAGAGAGGGAGAGAAAGAGATGGGGGAACTTGAGAAATAGGTTGGATGAAGTAAGAAATTTAGGAAAGAGTAAATGAGAAAAGGGTAGATAACAGTAAGACAATACCTGTGGGCAAGATTTGTTGACAAGTCCGACAAGACGAAAGCAACAAAGACTAGCACAGAGTAGAACAAACAAGGGGACTAGGAAAATTACAAATTGCTAAAGATCATTTATACTAAAACAAAAGTACAGCAGATGTACAAGTAAATTGGGTCACTTACAAGGGTAACAGAATTAACAAAATACAACTTCAATTTATACTGTCATACCTACGCAAAAAGTGTGTAAATCTTGGTAATTTAGGATAACTCAAAACCTTATAATATATATTTAATTAGTATACAACTACAGTATGTACAACTATATGCGCTAACATGAAAACAATATATAGAGGATTTAATTTTTTTGATAATTTTACGGGCCCATACTCATAAATATATATGTATATAGGCCTACATACATATATACATATACACATACACACACACATTATGTATACCCTCCACGCACACACACACACCCACCCGCACACATATCCAAACACACACACACACACTTATACACATAGCCTTGCACACAGACACACGACACACACGCACACACACACATACATTCAAACGTACCATAAACTAGTATCAAAGGGGAGATAGAAACGGCACTAATACATGGCCAACATACATTTAACAAATCAGTCAATTAACATGGGAATATATAAGACCTTAATAAGGACAATGTCACATAACGAGCTAGGAAAATTATAGTCACCAAAGCTCGTGAGAATCTGAATCCAAAATGAGCAATATGTAAAAACGAATGCACTATTAAAAGTGTGTAAAAATTATGATATAACAAGTGAGACCCAGAAAACGCATAATGTTAATGAGCGCTATATAAAAGACCAAAATAATGAGTAATGCGGCAGCGACAGAAAAAAACCCACAAAATTGGGAACATGGCGAAAAAAGTTACGCTTGTTCAAGTCTCAGTGATCAGATAACATGTAATCAAATAAATCCATACACATAATATTATTATTCAATATATTGAACATGAAAATTATATAGACAGGAGATCACTATACATATACTGAGCATATGACCAAGTATGTAATTTGAACATACAACCGAGAGCCAATGGTGGCGTTGAAGACATATTGTACATGGAAGCGGAAATATAAATTTGGATTTAAATACTCGTACACGCACACGCGCACAGACATACACACATACACACACTCGCACAAGCACACATAAAAACACACATCCAGTCACACGCACAAAAAAGCACAAGCACACACACACCCACACCTACACATAGACACACACACACACAAAAACTAATATTAAAGAGGAAAGATAATAATGACACAGCTAACATTAAAATTAATTATACAAACCAATTAACATAAAAGTGTATAAGACTATAGGGGTAATGTTACATGATAAGCAGAGAAGGTTGTAATTATCAAAACTCATAAATGCCACACATTGCAATATCAGTATCAGTATTAATTTATTCACCAAAGTAAATACATAGAATAATAACAACTCATGAGATGGTAGGATGGCAGTGGCGGATTTAACTTGAGTCAGCAGTGTCAGCAGCTGCTGACAGGCCCCCCTAAAATATTGCTCTCAGGCCCCCCTTCGGACACACCTTAGTCGCACTATAGTGCGATATTGCGTTGCTTCTTGACGCTAAAGGGCCCCACCTTAAGCTGCTGACAGGGCCTTTTTCCTTAAACATGTTAAATCCGCCACTGTAGGATGGCCATATGAGCAAAGCTCGATAAGTTGACAACCCTGATATTACATAAACTTATTTACAGTGCAGAAACGAACACAGACGAATACAGACTATCAGGACCTATAGTGCAAACGAGACCGGACAAAGACATGTGGAAAAAAGTGTGTCAAAAAGGTGGAAAAAAGTGTGTCAGATGGGTCAGGTTACGGAAACTTCCTATATTTGAAAATAAGCGAGTAAACCACAAGCAAAAATGGTTAATAAAATGAGAGAGATACGAAAAAAAACATAATTTTAATGAAGGTAAACTTTACAAAAAGTGGCAAAGACCAAACCGACAAAATAAGCAAAAACGATGAGGAAAATGCAAGATTAAACCCTAATGAAAAAGAGAAACTAAGCTTGTTCGTGTCTCAATCATCAATTGACATGATTAAAATAAGATATGTTTATGCATCTGATAATGCATGTCGAAGTTATTTAAAGAAAATATAATATTGACAACATAATTTATTATTATATGATAAATAATCAGGAGATCAAGATACAAAGCATATGACCAAGTATGTGGTTTATAGCATTCTTTTAATAAAATCCCGTTTGGCAGAGTTGTTCATTAGATGATTCTGCTTGTACTGGAGTTTTTTAATTTTTTTAGTAGTCTACCCCGATTTGGAGTTTCTATCTTTAGGTTTCTGAATTCATAAGTGTGTCAGAAAAAAGTGTGTCAGATGGGTCAGGTTACGGAAACTTCCTATAAAGGGGTGGGTGTGTGGGAAGCATGAAGGGGTAACTTTCGCTTTTCCAGAGCATACAAGCTCCACTGGGGACAACCTTACCCAGATAACAGGGAGATATTGGGCCAATATGGCCCATGTTCAGAGGGAAATCGGTCATTTTAAATTAATAGTAGTAATCAAATAGGCTTATTTTATTCACAACCCCCGTATCCCACGGTATAATTCACTCATCCTTATTTGCTGGCGATTTGCAATTTTCTATCTTCACCGGTTCTCAAATATTTTCACAATGGGGCCAATTTTATTTGACGATCAGTTTGCGGGCCAAATGGCTGCAAAGCAACCATTGCGGCGCGAAATCCGAGTCAAGAAATCACGAGGTGGATGAGTGCGGGAAAGGGTGTCCCTCCCCCTTCCCATACAAAGGTGAACGTTCTTGCATATCAGCCTTTTTATATCTGATGTGTACTAAGTTTGCACTTTATTAAAGATGGTTAAGGGACTCAAGTAGAGTACAAACACATTAGGTTACAACAACATAAGTTGATACTATTGGAAGGTACTTGTCATTTTGTTAACATTCAGAAAAAATGGACATTGGCCATTAAACGTGTCCTCCAGACAACAACAACTTCTCTTTTTCATTTGTGTTTTTGTCTTCCTTATTTTTTTTTTATTTTCGTTTATTTTTTTCTGTTTCGTATATTAAATCTTCGCGGGCCGCCTATTGAAACCCCTGTCTATCATTTGCTTTTGCTGGAGAGCCCGCGATTTCATCAGCGCGCCGCATTCTCTTTTCGAAATGAAATTGACGGGGAGGTGCGGGAAAAAAAAAAAAAATTGGACTTTCAAGTTAGGGAGCATTCGCTGGAGTGCACTTTAAGGGGCAAAAGGTTCGTCTGTGAGGAGGATGCAAAACTGGTTAGTAAATCACTAGCCTCTCACATTTTGTAAAAAGGGGTCATTCTCGGGGCAAATTCTAACCCTTTCACAACCTAGTTTATATATGTTATAACATTCAGAAAGAGGGTGTTCTGTGAGAGCATGAAATAGAAATAAGGGGTCCATCCGTGACATTTGAATTAAAAATGGAGGCATGAACTGAGAGTAAAAAGGGGGATCTTTCAGTGACAGTTAAAAAGTTTTTTTTCAGTGACCAGCGGGTTTTAAAAAGGGGTCATACTGCGCACATCCCCGCCACCTATTTTTTAGGAGTTTCCCCTGTTCCCGCCTTTCCCTTTTCCCCTTCCCTTTTCCTTCCCCTCTTCTTCTTATTATTTATTCATAATAATAAAGTGAAGTTGGGATTTATTCATTCATTCATATCCTTATTCATTTATTTCTATATTTAAAGCCCAATACGTATTTATCTTATGTTATAACATGTTCTGCTATTTATTTACTGGCATTTATTTATTTTTATTATTTCACCTTTCCTCAGTTTGTTTCGTTATTTTTTCGGAATGTTTTTTTACCTTGTTCGTTCATCTGATATCTTGTTTGAATATAACAAAATTCCTTGTGTGTGTAAAAACCTCTTTATTTCCCTTATTTTTAGTAATTTCAAATTTAACGTACACGTGCCCTTGAAAGTAGTGCAGTGACTACGGGTTTTTTGCCCTTCTTATTATGCGTGACAAAATGTTTCCCTTTTATCGCCACCCCTCTCCATTAGATAGGGTCTGTGAAAATCCCGGACTGATAATTTAGTTTTCTCACCAGAACCAATTTAGATAAAGTCCTTTCGCAGTCTGTGACAATTGACTACACCTTGGGAAAATTACCGAGCAATAGCTCCCACACTACCGCAGACCCCCAAGGGATCAGTGAGAATCCGCGCCGATACAGTCATTAAGCCTACTGGTCTAACAGTAAATCACCCACTGGTCTATCAGTAACTCGCCCACTGGTATAACAGTAACTCGCCCACTGGCTAACCAGTAACTCGCCCAATGGTATAACAGTATCTCGCCCACTGATCTAACAGTACCCCGCCCACTGGTCTAACAGTTACTCGCCCACTGGATCAACAGTAACTCGCCCATGGTCTAACAGTAACTCGCCCATGCGTCTAAAAGTAACTCGCCCACTGGTATAACAGTAACTCGCCCAAAACTCGCCGCCCCATAACTTGCCGAGATCCCATCCCCTCCCAAGCTTTTTTTTGATATAGCTAATTTACAAGGCCAATTTTCCATGGTAGTAACACGCATCATACCGGTAGACACGGATACTTATTTTTTTGCCGCCTAGTGTACACACAGCGATTCTCTGCACCGTCGTGGAGTAGATTCGTGGCTACACCGGCTCTCGGCGCGCGCGGTATGCTAATGACAATCTTATTTTGTAGATATTTTGGGAATATATTTGTATTTGTTGTATTGAAAGTGCGTGAATATGGGGGATTTTGATGATGCTCGATTTGAATTTCGTAATGATTTTCTAAACAATAGTTAAAAAATGTCAAACAGAGCAGTATATAGCACCTCCAATGGTCTTCTATCAAAATGGGCGGCGTAGTAACGCGGGTAGCTGCGTGCCTAGCTGCGTGTCTACTCTGGTACTGTCAACACCATATCCACTTCTATCCACCTCAGGGGATAGCCAATGAGGTAGTGTGTACTTCACTGCATAACCTAATAAAAGGGTACTTTGTAAACCCTATCTAGCAGCTACTGCAACGCATCTCGCTAGTGTGTACTATGCCGTAGCTGCAGCGGTACACGATGTTACTGCCGTATGGGCGACCCACGCGAGGACGAGTAATCCTATTGACATCATACTGTCACAAGAATGAAACTACTGCAATCCTCTTCTTCTTCTCTGCATGACAAATTCTCATTCTCTATAGGGCTTACTCTTGCAACTTTTTAATAATCCTGGGGTGGGTTCGTTCAGTGGGCATAACTTGAACAATATTACTGGACTTTCCAATCATTCCCACCCCACCAACAATGAGGTGTCACAATGCCGTAACTAACCTAGCATGCAATTATATCCCAGAATGTATCTTGATATATCGTTTGAACTTACAACAGCATTTCAGGGGTGGGGATTACTTTTTTGGGTTTGTTTATATATATATACGTATATATAGTAATATATAATAATCTATATATTATATTAAGCGTCGCCTGGGCGGGAAAAAACCTCATATGGTGCATTTGACCTTTAAAAGCCACCTCACATTTCGTAACAAGGTTTAACATACAAACCTCATCTTTTAACAATTTTCCGAGATACACCAAAACTGAATCACTTTGCTGTAATGCCATGCAACTACAAGGTTTTCCTTTCTAAATATATTTAGGTAATTATTTACTCCAGTCTTCCTAAGTGCCATAATGTTTACTAGCATATTTGGCATGAAATTCAAGCTAGACCCCGATGTGACCAAATGCACATATGAGCTTTAGCACTGGGGCCCACATTTTTCTAATGAGGTTTTGCATTTGACCTCTGGAGTTTACATATGAGGTTTTTTCCCCGCCCGCGACGATATAATATATATTATATCAATAAATATATATCTATATATATATTATATATATATATATATCTATATATATATATGATATATATAATATATATTATATATATATTTGGAAGGGACACACTGAACAAGATTGATGTACATTTTGGTGTCCGCATACTGGTGGCATTTCGTTTTCGATGTTCTGAGTCTGGCTTTGACGTGATGTCGCGTACGTTTACTGTAACGTATTTTGTAATTAGTCTATACGATGCGGCCATGGGAGTGAAGGGAATACTTGGGATAAGTGCTCATCCTTCATATTATATTCATATTTTGCGGATGATCGTGAATGTGGTTTGATGCTGATTTGTCTGAACGACATGGACCCACCTTTTGTTCTGTTCTTTGTTGTAGGTTTAGGAGTGAATTTTTTTCAACATGTTTAGCTTTAGCAAGGTTTGTCAATTATTGTTTTTATAGTTACGTTTGAGGAGATTAGATTTTAGGTTGGTGAGGTGGAGTTATTCATCCTCTGTTTGGGAACGTATGCGACGGATTCTTAAAGCTTGGCTATATGGGATGCCCTTGAAAGTGGTGAGGGGTGTGGCCAGATGAGGGAGGCGGTAAGTGTGTTTGTCGGTTGGCTTACGGTACAGGGAAGTCGCATGGCGATTGTTCTGAATTTTGTGGTGAGTGTGGTCGAGAAGGGGACTTGTTGGAGGAAACTTCAAAGTGAAATTGATGTTGGATAAAATTGTTCAGAAAGATGGAAAGTCATTGGGGGAGAGATGTGACTCATGGGTCAGATGAAATGGATGTTCGTCAATATCTCTTGTCCAGGAACCATCGAGGGGTTTGTGAATAGCTTTGGAAAGAAGTTCGCCCTCCAGCTGTCCCTAAATGTGTGCCCCTGCGGGCTCTGCACAGGTCCCCAATCCGGATCAATAATTTGTTTGTAGAATTTTGTCAAATTCAAAGGAGTTAAGGGTCAAGGATGAGTTCAAGGAACGGTAGAGGGGTCAGTGAAGAAGGCCTCATGGTGATTTATATTGGTATAGAGGGAGGGCGCTGCATCAGCCGAGACACGAAGGGTGTTGGCTGGAAGGGGGGCGTTTCTGTTTATTGTCTGATGTGTTTGATAAAGTTGTAGTGTCTTGTAATAATGAAGGGAGGGACTCCAACAAGAGGGCGTAGTTATGGTCGATGAAGCGAGGTATCCGTACTCATACATTAACCCATTGACGTCTATTCCAAATTTCTTTACATTTATATACGTTACAGTTCCATGTCCTTCACGAATGGGGGCAACAGTGTTGTATAATTTAGACCCACCCAATCTCCTTGCTGTTATTATAATATATCGATATATAATATATATAATATATATAATATAATATTATATAATATATCATATATAATATATATATTATATATACTTATACTGTGGTCAATGAGAATACCAGGAATAGTACGTGTTGGATAGCATTATTGCTACTTTTTATATCTGATCAGCTCAAATGGTGCTGTCAACCCTTCTATATTTCCTCTAGTCAATGGGTTGAGTTACTATTATGCTTCGATCTTCGATCAAATTTAGCGTACTTGTTTGGTTTACGCCCTTATTCTGTCCTAGGAGTTTTATAGTACATACATACGAATAATCGAATACTCGTAAGTAATGAGTACACCAGTTTTGCTCCAGCTCAACAAATTTACAAATCAGTAATGTTACAAAATCAATACCCCCTCATTTGTCCAAGGATGTTCTACATAAATAAAACCGTTTAATATAGTTTACAATCATCTTCAAATTCAGCAATAGCAGCACATCTCCATGAAGACATCCATGAGTATCATACCGTCCGTCCTGTGTCTCGTCGTTGGTGTCATCGTCGTGATTATGAACTCATTAATCTGAGAATTTTGAGTTATATTCCGTTTTACACAACTCATAACGTCACCTATATAATTGATCATAATTTATTCAATTTAACAGAACCGTTTTCCCGGTAACTGAACCTTTCTATTGCGATTTCTTTCTTTGCCCTGCTCTTTCTACATAGGATGCTACTGCACAGCGCCTTGAAGGCTCCTCCGATAACGCGGATTCACCAAGCTGTAGCAAAGAAGATTACAACACGAATTGAGACAAAGACATCCCTGTGCAATCCATGTAACTTTACTGTCTGTTTTATTAAAGTCAATCGGTGACGGTGTCGCATCAGTCACTTTTAGAAAGGCAGTTTCCAGCCAAACTAGCATTTGGTAATGTTCAGCAGGAAAAAACGCTTCCGTTAACAATCAGCATTCTTGCTAACGCATTCCCCCCCCCGGGTATTGAACATGTTGTCAACCAGATTGCTGCAACCCAGTCCTTTCCTAGCAACTGCACGTCGATGAAGGTTACAAATAAAATTCGAATGTACATGAAGGCATTCAGCAACAACTCAACAGAGAAAGGTAGAATGTAAAACAGCGAAGATGAATGAGTCTCTGTTGATTTTAGAGGCGAGTGTAGCAATATGTTGCGCGTGGCATACTTTCGTATCTTTATGAGGGCCACTTGATACATAAGATGCAATTCCCGGATCGAGCGCCAGAACCGCTGCCATGACAGCTGCCATACCCACGACTTGTATTAACGTGCGTGCGACTTCTAACCGTTACCCTCCGTTGGTAAAGTGGCCGGCACCCTCCGAGATCGCGTTCAAAACGACGAAGGTCAACCACATGACTGTGATTAGTAGTAAAGTATGAAAGCCAGAATGTCCAGTCACAGCTTGTAGCGTTGAACCCCAATGCCCGTTTCCTCGAATCTTACACAACCTGACCGTTTCCAGATAGATACGCAAAGAAGGATACAAAAACAAAATAATCAGCTACTGCAGGTTAGCTCGTAAAACTAATGAAGGACTTCGCATTGCTTGAACGAATCAGGATAATTAGAAAGGCGACGTGTAATAGCACTCCTGCAAACATACAGCTGGGGAAATCAAACCAGCAAACCGCCATCGGATGAAGTAAATTCGAAAATTCATTACCAGCTGGCTTTAACAATATCTGATGTGAGACAGATCTAAATCGTATTTCCAAGCCCCGCAAAAGGTCTGCGTCGCCGAAAACGTCTGCCGAGAATGTTTGTAACAGGTAAAACTTTAGCCTACCAGTAAAATTTTGCCATATTTTTGGCAATTGTATACGTACAAGCTTTGCTTTAAAATGAGAACATGGAATAAAGAAAAACACAGCCAAGCTGCACTATTTTGTTCTAATGAAACCTAAACATCGGTGGGTGTCCCGTGCGCAGACGTCGACGTCAGCAAACCCGATCCTGACTGCAGAACATATAGTAATCAGCTCCCAGACCATTTGCTATTGTATGTGTGGCTCATACCGCAACCGGCGTAATCCTTTTCAATTGTCGGAATGAATTACTTATACTATTTAAGCCCCTGAAGGTCTGACAATGTCTGAATCCCCGGTGTCATAGAATACAGTGTCCGTGTGAATGTGCGTACACCACCCACCTGCTTCTATTCTGTTCTCCATTGAGTGCTGTATGCTTCATTTTTTTCAGCACTGTAACCAAGTGGTCTAGTATACAATGTACGGTTTATTCCGTACATGTGATATGTAGCTAGGACCACTCTCTCATGGGGGACACTCAGTTTCTTTAAACCGGTCTGAATGCTTTGAATGTGTCAAAAAACATGCTCGATGCTGACTGCGGGAAGTCAACACTGATTTTATGTGGCAGATATCTCTGTAATCTTGTGTTTTACTGATTTTACAGAATATAAACATCCAATTGAACTTGTTTCCAATAGGTGGAAGTGATTTCAGTAAGGGTCATTTCAATGTCTGAATTTCGCTAATGTGTTCCCTTTAACACTTAAGTGCCTAAGGGGGGGGGGTCCATAGTACCCAAGATTGTGTTTTTCGGCGATTTCTCAGTAGTGAAAAATATTTCGAACTGTATTTTTTGTAATTGTGAACCTTATCGATGCCCCTCTTCTTTTATAAACAAAATACTAAAATTCATCCCGTAATGCGATAATTAGCTTGCTGGGGTCCCATGGAACCCCCATTAGGCACCACGGAAGTGTGATTTTAAAAATAAAAATTTAGCAACCCTGTTGCCAGAATATTTTTTGCTTGAGGTTCATATGCATGAAACAAAAATTAGTTACCTAATTGGAAAAATAATTAACCCTTTATGTGCTGAAAAGAAGATTCCCTGCGCGCCATTACTGTAAAAGCCTATGGCAAATACGATGACACCCAAGACAAAATACAAGAAGAATGTATAAAATGGTAATGTTTGTTAAATATATGTTAAATTGGTCCTTCTAGAGAGATATTAAACATCAAAATGATTTGCAATGTGTATGCTGTGGAAGCAGGGTCGCGAAAACATCGTGTTATTTTGAGCGATTTGCGCATTTTGGACAAACAATGATTTGCCCCTAATTTCAGGCGATAAACCGGAACTCATTATATTGCACTTTTGGCCTGTATTATGCCCCCTCAAAGGTGGTATGAGTTCATTGAAAATTCCATCGGGAAAAGTGGTTTCTGCGGGGGGGGGTTCCAATGGAACCATTAGGCACCAACGATGAGTGAAAACACCTTAGGCACTTAAAGAGACACGGCCCCATTTGATAAAAGTGCGCCCTCAAGAATTTTCAAAATCGGTATTTTTGCATGGTTGTAAAGCTTTTATATACCAAAAGACCTCACCCGAATATATTTAAGACCAAAATCAGCTTCCTTATGGGTAAACAGGACGATTTTGTAATTTCACGTCTGCCGGCGACGTTAATTCACGCAGACGACGAAAATGGCGTTTAAAACAGAACACGGATGTTTTCCACGCTATGAACACTGTTTGACCGGTTTATAAGCTTTGTGGTTTTACTGTCCAGTGAGTACGAGTCAAAAATATTCATGTAAATACAACATGTTGATTAAAGTTATGGAAAACTGAAAAGTTGGCCTACAAATTACCGAGATGTCTTTAACCTCAGATTATGGCCCTCAAATCGTTTTGGGGTATGTTGATTTTATGTGTAAAATAATCTAGGTTCTTCCAATGGCCTAGACTATCATTTGAGAGCAATTGAGAAATTTTCATATTTTGTGAAAAATGTGCAGTGCCGCTTTAAGTGGTAATATCTCAATCTGTGAAATACTAGGTACACCGGGACAAAATGCTACAGAAGGTTATTTTGCTGTAACTAGCAGTAAAAGCTCTCCCAAACGAACCTGGCTAATTGTTCGCTCCCAAACGACGTCGCTCCCATGCCAACAAAGTCGCACCCAAACAAAGTCGCCCATGCCAAGTCGCCCCGCTCAGGGGCGTCCCCCGACCCCATTTAATGAGGGGCGGGGGGGGGGGGTTGGGGGGGTGGTGTTGAGTCTGTGTTGCCGACAAAAATATGGAACACCGATTTTTTCACGTCGGTTCGAATTCTGAGGGGGGGAGGGGTCACACCGCCCGAAATCAAGATACTTCACAGCTAGAAACAAAACAAACAACAAAAGATGTGGAGGAGTCCACCCGATAATCCACCCATCAAATCAGTTGCGCCGACATATACCCTTTCGCGAAAGGCAACTTTGCCGACAGAATTTTGTAAATGGGGGGGGGGGGGGTGAGTATGTCACACCCCCCCCCCCCCACACCTCCCATCTGGGGACGGCCCGCCCCCGCGTAAACAAAGTCGCCCAAAAAGGGAAAGACTGGCAAAACATGTTAATTTGCTTTCCTGCGTGGACGTGTTTGCCTATACAAAGGTATTAGCTCATAACTGCCACATATAAAAATAGCACTTGCAACTGAAAACGATGGTCTAGTCGGGATGGCCGCAGGGTTCCCGCAAAAATTCATTTGCATTCTACACGTAGATGATTGTCAGGATACAAACAGGATGGGGAGAACTTTTCAGGGAGTATTAATTCAAACACAATAGGGTTCCATTAGATAACAAAGATGTAGCTCGTGAGGGTCCTGCGGGAAGGCAGGCACTTACTATCTGAAGTGATGGGTATATAATGTACCTCGACCAGATGAAAAGTAGGGTCCTTTCAAATAAGTCTGAAAATTTCTTAAAAGTTTCTAAGGTCCCTACTTTGAGAGACAAAATAATTTCCCAAGCCTCCAAGCTAGGAAATCCGGGCAGCACATTCCCTATATACCTAAAAAAAGGTCGAGTGTCCCCTACGCTTACCAATACACCTATGATCAATGGCAATCTAAACTTGCTCATTTGATGTAATGTAATGAATAATCACACTTCCTTTATCATTTTCTCTTCTACACCTTTCCCGGGTAAACCTATGATATCAGCAAACAATATGGAACAACGTATAATATGTATGCAATTACATATCTGGAATGCTCAGTTTTGTGTGGTGAATGTAAGGGAATCAACTCTACAAATTCACCACAGTTGCCTGTGGATAATATTTACCCAGAAATAATTACAACCATTTTTTTTGTTTTCTTTCAGTTAATAACAACCAAAGTTGAGGGGTATGGACTGGATGTGTAAAGTTTTATATTTTAGCTATTTCTACCCTTACACATTGGAAAAAATATATTCATCAGAATTTTGTTTTTCCTTGACCAGCTACTGCATGCAACATGAATCATGTAACATTGAGATTATTTGAATGCATTACCAAGCTGAAAATTAAATTTTGGCGGGATTGAGAATTTTGGCGTATAAACGGCAGCCACCTTTCAAAATTCTCATCCCACTTACACTTTAATGTATCAATTATAATTGCAACACATTTTGCAAGCATGACCATGCAACTGTAACAATAAGGGAGTGTTCATAAATACTTTGGTGGGGGGGGGTGGAAAAGTTGGAGCTTCGGACATCAAAATATTTTGATCCCCCTTTTTAGGTTCGAATTTTTTTTGATCCCCCCTTTAAGGGTCATAAAATTTATGAACCCCCCCTTATACCTTCAGACAAAAAAGCAGACACACATTGCAGAGGATGACGCCCTGCAGTAAAGGTAGAAATTGACGATTTTGCATTCATGGCGACTAGCAAGTTGCATGGATATCTCAATTTCTGTAAACTCTTAAACAAATTTGTTGGGTGGGAATATTTACAATAGCCTATGTGTGCTGCAATCAAATGTGAAATTCAGATAATATTAGAAAAGTTGTTTAGAAGAAAACGATTGGTGTTGATGAGCCTGGGGTGGGTGCGGGAGGGGGTGTCCCCTCCCGCGCGAAGCGAGGAAGCCTCGCAACAATCACTTTCCAAAATTCATTTTCTCTTGCAAAGTTGAATAGTGGCTTACATTTCTTTTTGACATTGGGAGGGATGGGGTTTATGAAAATTTATGAAACATGGTTTGCTGAAAAGATCCATTACTAGCACATGTGCACACGAAGCGCGGTAAAATTTTGCCATTTAGAAGCTAAACTCGTTGAATGTAATTGTAATTAGAACAAAAATGTGACCGAAGTGCACAGAAATTTTTAAAATATGGTAAAATACGAGGTTTTTTTGGTCAAAACAACATGAACGGGCATCAACATGGAGGGGGGGGGGTGATCGTATTGCCCATCCCCCTCATCAAAAATATTGGGGGATATATCCCCCATCCCCCCACGATTATGCAATCATGCTGCAAAAAGATAACAACAATTTGAAATTTCAAATGTGGCTCACAATAAATGATAATACCTGAGTATGGGTATTAATGGTATTAAAAAGTAAAATCTTAATAGGTCAGGTTTGTTTTGAATGTAGCATCGAAGCATTCGTAGAGAGTTCATACCCCAATCAATAAACCCTCAATTCAAAAAGAAATGCTGATGAAAAAAATATGGCTGGTTGTAGATAGCCTTGCAATCACAAAGGTGAACTAGGTAAAATAGTAGTGAAGTTGTTTCTGGACTAAAAGACTAGGGTGGCCACAACGTGGACATGGGACCGATTATATGGGAGTGGTCACATGAAAGGTGCCTCCTTCCGCGCGAAGCGCGGAACCCTTGTAATATTCCGTTTTCAGAACACATTTTCTCATGGAAAAGTTAATGTTCCCAAAATTACAAATAGGATGATACTTTGGTAAACTTATGTTTTGAATGGAGCAAAAATGTCCTTAAAATTTTTTGATCCCCCTAATACCGGGTGGAAATTTTTTGACCCCCCCCCCCCTTTTTGGGACCTAAAATTTTTTGATCCCCCCACAAATTTTCCAACCCCTCCCACCAGAGTATTTATGAACACTCCCTAACTTAAATAGATAACCAAAATATAGGCAAAAATGGCACATAGTCTTTATAGAAATTAGCATGTCTTGCCAGGCTTCCTTTTTCTACCTTTTTGATATGTAGTTTTGTTGGAGGGTTTGTACAACAAGTTACAGCAAGAAAATCTTCTGTAGCAATTTCGTCTAGGTCATACTGTAGATTGAGTGGACTATAAATAAAGCAAAGTTGTTTTGTAAAGTTCATGAAACGGCCCATGCACCAACTCCAATGTATTAAAGCGCAATTTTGTAAAGAAATATTTTCTCAAAACAAACAACAGAATTATGATTCAAAACTTCACTGCGCGGCCGGCTCACTTCGTGTCAGGCGGGTCACCATGCTTTCTAATTCACGCTAAAATGAATTACGAAAAATTACAAATTTTAACAATTATCACGATCATTTATTTTAAATTTCAATTTTAGGTTTTTTGTCTACTTCCAATAACATATGAATGTTTTAGTGTTCCGTTCAATATGAATGCTTTAGTGTTCCGTTCAATACAAAGTAGTTGCTTAAATACTCAATTAGGAAATGAAATGGTGTAATTACAAAGTTTGACCAATCATGCATTATGTGTTGAAAATTACTGTGAATAGACAAAACAAAACACTTTGTTTGACAGTGATTTGAAAAGTGTAGAGCAATATAATTACCCTAAGTGACCACCGAATGACCTTTAACCTTCTCATCTGTCCCATCATTGCCTGTAACTTGAAAAAGTGTGAATCAAAAGCTGTATAGACCAGTTAACAGCAATGTTTGTAAACACGAATAGGGCCTGGTATCTTGAAATAGGTCGGCCTGACTGTTACACACTGGCCAATTGTATCTGTTAGAGTTTTAATACTATGGGCCATAACGATATTCGCAGGAATGGATTCGCAGGCAACAAAAGAAGTGACGTAGGATGTTAACTGGTCTATTAGAGTAATATAATTACCGTAAGTGACCACTGAATGGACTTTGACCTCCCCGTCTGTTACCCCACATGAAACCCCGTGTCTCATTGTATGATCATACCAAGTATGAACTTGATTCATCACTGTACTAAAAGCTACAGTGACGTGTCCACCAAAAGGTGTTTTCTGAATGTTTGTCACACACAGACAGACACACAGACAGACACACAGACAGACACACAGACAGACAGGCACACAGACACACGAATCATGCTGTCATAGAGTCTCTTCGATTGCATATATGCATCGGACGACCTAATAAAAATTATTAGCCCTTATATGGTAACTTTAAAGTTGGGGGTCTCACAAAAAGATATATTGAGGCCGTATTCAAGTACATACTTTATGCAATCATATCCTTATCACTAAAGATCATTAAAAGTTTAGATTTTCAACCAAACTCAGAGATTTCATCAAGAATTTAACTACCATGGGCTAAATATTTTGATGCTAGTAAATTTTCATCAGCAAATAAAGCTTGGTTAGGATTATACAGCTTTGTACAATTAGGATTGGGCTATATGGAGGGCAAAATTACCTTTTTGGTTATGTTCATAAGGTCTGTTTTGTACTCTATCATAACTATCTCAACATGAAATGACAAATGTTTTGTGCCTCTGGTGCAAGAAAATAGTGTGCAGCGCCCTCTTGTGTCATGTCACGTAATTTTGTGGTGGGAGTGGATTTGAGCAGAAAATCCCTCTAATTACTCTTTTTCAGCTATGTTGCAATGCTTTGATGTCTAATTATATGTAAACGAGATCAAGATAGCTGAAAGTTTGAAAGTTGCATGAAAATTGGACATTGTGTTTTCTATTTTAGGTCAAAATGAGGGCACTTTTCGAGAGTTGTCGCTAATGCTTTCTCATTTTCTCTTCTTTCTCGCTTTAAGGTTTACAGCCATGAAGATAATCACAAATTTGACCAGCTCAAGAAATTTGCGTACTTTAAGTTTGACTGCAGTGCTCATTTCAACTTTCATTTGAATGCTCCCATTGAATTGTACACAAAGAAAGTGCACTGACCCCTGTACATTAAAAAAGCATGTGAGGAACATTCAAATGAGTGGGGCTCAAGATTATCAACCTCCTCGTGGTGAACCCCGGAAACTGATATTTTCAGGCGAATGATAATCAACTGAGGCTACGCTAGCATCTGTTGTCTTTTTTAATTCACTGTCTTTTTAACTTACTGTTGTCTTTTTAAAATCTCACTGTATTTTTTATCATGCCCCGTCAGAGGACACAATTTGATGTCAGTCTGGAACACGTGCCCTCATTAGGGCAGGCATCACCGGATGTCAAGTCAGATGGCATCTCAGTGCTCCAACTGAACGTGGAAGGTCTCACTAGGGCAAAGATCAACACCATCGAACACCTTACACAAACGCATAAAGTCACTGCGATTCTCCTCCAAGAGACACACGCTACTGGCAGTTCCATTCTGAAAATTTGCGGCTACACTCTAGCTGCACACACCGAGAGCGCTACCCAATTGATTGATACCTTTGCTAGTAACTCAGCCCAATATAAACAAATTGCAAGCTGACCCAAAATTGGCAATGACCCAAATTGCAGGTGTTCATGTCACCAATGTCTACAAACCACGTAACCGTCGGCTTCAAACAGACTCTCTACCCACTTAAGGTGCACTTTGCATATACGCTGGTGACAGTCATAGCATTACCTGGAGCTACAGGAATACCAACGGAGCTACCCTAGAGGACTGGGGTTCCAAATCCGGCGTACAACTTTTGCACGACCCTATACTCTGGAAGGTGGAATACATCTATAAACCCCGATCTTGCTTTTGCAAACATGGATACCATCTCTCACCGTACTGTTCTCGACCGCTTTCCGAAGTCCCAACACACACCATCACTGATTGCTCAGGAGATCCTTGCTAAGCCTGTACCCAGGCGCGGATCCGGGGGGGGGGGGTGCAGGGGGTGCCTTGGCACCCCCCCCCCCGGAATTTTTTTGAAGGATACATTCTACAGAAGAAAAGAAAGAGAGAGGAGATGACACTGTTTGAGAAATGACGTGATCGTCTCGACCATTTTTTTAAAATATACCTTGCAACGGTAAGCACGTGCACCAAAGACGCACCAACTCCATTGAATTTAGAGCGAAATTATACTTCCCAAAATAAAAATAGGCTTACGCTATTTTCCCGTTATGGTCATTTCTCAAAACTTAACCCGCGGCCGACCGCTTCGCGTATGGCGAATCACCATGTATGAAAATGACAAAGTTGAGCAAAACACATTGGCCCGTATTCCAGAAACTTTTTTAGCTAAACGCGATTTTAGCTTAAAATCGCCGTAATTTAAAATTGCGTCCAAGCAAAACACATTTAAATATTTTTAACCATTAGCTTTGCTAAACAGAAGCTTTAAACACGAGTAACATCGTCGTTATTTAAAGACGCTAACTTGAATGTACAAAAGGCCCTATTGTGTTTTAATGGTTGAGCGTACAAGGTGTATCATGGCTTTCCGTAGCGTTTCATGTGATACACCAACTCAGGCGATAAATGATATGCACCATAGCTGTTGTCAATTGGACAGTGCAATGGGCCGTGCACTTGGCGGAAACACACACTAAAACACTTCTTAAACTAGCCCCGTACCTAGTTTAAATTTCGATGCATTTTGGCGGAGTTAAAATTGCGTTTAACTTTAAACTCCCTTCTGGAATTACGTTTACTTAAGCGATACGTTTATCTCAGATATAAACGTTGGTTAAGCTTAAAGGCCGACTCAGAGATTTCCTGAGGAGGGCGCCCTCAATTTCCAAAAAAAAAATCGTGTTTTTTGCATGTACATAATGCGTGTCCATATACTAATCACTGTGTGAAACTGCTAAGCTTAAATCGAATTCCTTCATATAGAAAATCACAACTTTGTTATAAAATTCCGCATCCGGAATTTTTGTTATACACAGTATCCTATGGGACGTAATACTATCACATAAATGTTTACTGCATCAAAACGAAAGATCCGTTTCATCTCAAATTTCGGAATTTTGCATTTTAGGTTACTATCTTTAGTTCTAGTTGACTATTTTTCATTACTACACAAAAAATAATATTCGAAATCTCTGAGTCAGACTTTAAAATCGCGCTAAACACCTTTTTGGAATACGGGCCATTATCGTTTTTTAAAAATCAATAGGTTTGTAATTTTCTTGAAATACTTTGTGAAAACACTCCGGACTTATTTACCATTGCTTGTTTTTTGTTTACCTTAACATATGGATGATTGAATGTTCCATTCAATAGATGAGGAGTAGAGTAAACGAAGCTTGACCAATTCCATATTTACTCAAACAGTAAGAATTATGTGTTGAAAAAATACTGTGCAAAGACCACATAGAAAATTAGATTCGCCGCTATGTTTTTTTTTTATTTGCCGTTGTTTTTCTTTATTCACAACTTTTCAGGTTATGATTAGTAGTGATTTGATTGCAAACGCTTGCTGTATTATTTACTTTTTTAGCCTATTTGGTATGATGTGAAATTTAGAGAGTGCCAGGTAAGGAGTAAAGGTTGGGCGACATTTCGGGTACGTAATTACGCGAATTCGGCAACTTTCAGCCGCATATTGGTGGAGAAAATGCGGAATTACCGTTTTCTAAACACTGAGGCCCGTATTCCAGAAAACTTGTTTAGCTAAACGCGATTTTACCTTAAAATCACCGTAATGTAACATCGTCGTTATTTAAAGACGCTAACTTCAGTGCATGTAAGGCCCTTTTGTGTTTTAATGGTCGTACGCACAAAGAGTATCATGGCTTTCCGTAGCGTTTAAGGTGAGGTGATGCACCAACTGGGCGAGAATGGTATGCACCCTAATAGGACAGGGCATTGGGCCGTGCACTTGGCGGAAAGACACACGAAAACACTTCTTAAACTAGCCCCGTACCTAGTTTAAATTTCGATGCATTTTGGAGGAGATAAAATTGCGTTTAACTTTAAACTCCTTTCTGGAATTGCGTTTAATTAAACGATACGTTTATCTCGCATATAAACGTTCGCTTAGCTTAAAATCGCGCTAAACACCTTTTTGGAATACGGGCCTAATTCTCCTAGATTCTGTAGAAGTGCGCTCAAATCCCCAATTCTGACCAGAAAATTAAATATCAAAACACAAGTCGCAGCTGAAAAATTATAATACAACTTGCAACTTGTCATCCTCTACGCTTTTTCAAGAAAATGCCCGACAAAGGTTTTTGATCTTATGCCTGTTTACGAAATGCGACAGCACCCAATCTTTGTCAACATTAATGTTGATTTTTTTTATATTTGTTGATTTCAATATGCTTTGCCAAACCTTTTCATAAGAATTTACAACTGACTGCACACTCGCGGAAAAAATGTGCGAAAGAGGTTCTTAACTTGTCCTCTGTGTGAAACCTCGTAGGGCTACTATCATCGCACTCCCCAAACCAAACAAGCCTGTCGACAACCCTAAGAACTACCGCCCAATATCACTAGTGTGTGTCTCCTTCAAACTCCTTGAGAGGATGATCCTGGCCCGGCTGGAGCCCGTTGTCGAACCCCATCTGCCTGACGAACAAGCAGGATTTCGCCGTGCCCGGAGCACTGTCCACCAGATTGTGAAACTCACAAATACAGAGGGAAAGCTTCGTAAGGCAGGTGTCATCTTGGTGGACCTTACATCAGCATACGACACCGTGTGGCACCAGGGTCTGACACTCAAGCTTCTCAGGACCATCCTGGATCGTCACCTTGTACAATTCATATGTAACATGCTTGCAAACCGTAGCTTTATTCTCAAGACCAGTGATGGGCAGAGTAGTCGTCTGCGTCGTCTGAGGAACGGAGTACCACAAGGATCTGTACTGGCTCCCATGCTGTTCAACTTGTATATCAGCGGTTTACCTCAAACAACATCTAGATAATATGGCTACGTCGACGATCTTGCCCTTCTCCACTCGGACAGCAGCTGGACAGAAGTAGAAAGTACACATACTGCAGATATGACCCTACTTGCAGCATATCTCAAGACCTGGAGACTGAAGCTGAGCGAAGCCAAGACCACCGCTACTACCTTCCACCTCAACACCAAAGAGGCTCATCGCCAGCTTCAAATCAACCTCAATGGAGCGCCTCTGCCATACAATCCTACACCAACCTATCTGGGAGTGAAGCTTGACCGGCAGCTTACTTACAGGCAGCATCTCGAGTCCGTATGCGTCAATGTATCTTCGAGGAATAACCTCCTGTGCCTGCGAGGAATAACCTTGCTGGATCCTCATGGGGTGCCAGCCCAACGACTCTACGCACCACCGCCTTGGCTCTGGTCTACAGCGCTGCTGAATATGCCGCCCCCAGCATGGTGCAACAACTCTCACACAAAGAAGCTGGACGCAGTGCTCAACGAGACCTTGAGAGCCATTACTGGTTGTATCCGTCATACTCCATCTGATTTTGTACCAGTGCTTTCAGGCATTGCACCCGCAGTGCTTCGGTGAGAACACCACACGCACAAACTAGTAAATAAGGCTCTGCTGGACAACAAGCACCTGCTGCATAACACTGTCAAAGAATCACACCAGCTCGGCAGACAGAGAATGTGCTCTCATCGACCTTTCTGTCGAAACGCTGCTAAACTCTCCAGCTCCCCATGCATCAACATCTTACAGACATGGAATACTGCCTGGCTAGATACTTCAAGACCAGATCAACTCACTATTACACATATGACAGAACTACCACCTGGTAGCAATCTTCTACGCAAGGAATGGGTTACCTTAAACCGGATTCGGACAGGAGTCGGTCGCTTCAGCAGCAATATGCACCGATGGCGGCTGCGGCCATCGCCAGCCTGCCAATGTGGTTCTCCATCACAGACTGCGGATCACATTCTCAATGAGTGCCCTACCTTTCGTCCATCGGTGGACATAGACTTCTCAAACCCCAACTAAATTCCTTGGCATACTCTTTGATCACAATTTATAATGGACTTCCCAGACACAATATGTTTCTAAAATAGTTTCTAAATATAATGGTATAATTCGTAAGGTTAGACCATTCCTCACACCTGAGTCACTGAAAACATTACACAATTCCCTTGTTCTACCCCATCTTTCTTATGGCGCAATGATACGGGCCGATTCCAACAATGCCAATCTCGACTCCCTGATTTCAAGATGCCTTTTACTGTTAATGTCTTTGTATATTTTTATTTGCCAAAAGCAACCAAGAAATTTGGATGTTTCCGTGCGACACTTCAACTTCTTTAGCTTACCTATAAATTGCTGAATGGCGTTTCCATTCAGATAATCGAGCTCACTGTAAAGTTCGTTTCGAAACTAATATCGATAAAGCTCATGAATGTAAAGAATAAATTACGCCCATCTTACAGAAGATCTTAATGAAAAGGGTTATGCCTGTCACTTGTTCTGTATTGGGGGGAGGACACGATCTGCTCGATTTGGACATTGGGGATTTCCAAACAGTAATTTGGGGAACTACTACGTGTATTTACTATGGCAGTCTTAGTCCCAGTGCCATTACAAAATAATCTCTTAAACCTTTGTTCAAAAGATCTTAGTAATATCATGATAATTTAAGAAAAAATTATTAATGTCAAAATCCTTCGAGGTTAGTGGATTAACCTCGCTGCAAATAGTGTAATTTGCACTAACGGTCATTTAGATTTAAGTATTCGTGACCAGGCCTAGTCTTCAGTCAAGACTGTGTGCCCCCCCCCCCCCGGGTCTCGTCTTGAGCATGTTCAAAATGCTTGGAATAGTCTCCTAAAATCATCTCCCAGCCTCACATCTTCCATAATGTCCATGATAGCAACTTAGCAAAGTCTACGTCAACTCTGAGTAGACGTAGAAATTCGCGTAACTTTACGATAATCCTGCGACTAAGTTAAGTTTCAGGAACGCATGAACTGTCGTGGAAATAGCGTACGTCCTAGTTACGACAGACGTAGATTTTTCGTAAGTTTTGAAGAAAATCTTAAGTACATATTAAGTTTCGGGAACGCATTAAATTCGTGTGAACTTTACGCAAAGGTTGCGATAGAAAGAGGCTACGACTGTCGTACCACCACTTTCGGGAACGGACCCCTGGTTCGTATGAGGGCATATGGGCGGCCATTGGGGTAAAAAATGTGGCAGCGCAGTATTAAAAGGACCGATGCCCAAAGGTGCAGGGAGGGCCCAGCCTGATTTTTTTTTTAGGATTTTATTTGTTGTATGTTTTGTATCTATGGATTGCATCCTGTTGGTGACTTACGGCAATTCCAAATAAATAAATAAATAAGTTATGATTTTACGTTATTGAACCTACTTTGATCTTGCGAGCTTGATGCTATTTCAGTCAATTTTCTTAATACATATTATTTAAAAAAAATTAAAAAAACCGGTTTAGCAGGAGATATTGGTCTTCCACCAACAACGGTAGAATAGGGCACTCTATTCTATTGACGTCTTCTCGCAACATTAGTTTCATGGGGGAGAAGTAGAGAACCTTTGTGGTCTTCCCCGTAAGTAACTGCCGAGCAGCGAACCTGATCTCTACACGCACCACACACTGTCTTCCCAAACACTTTCTTCAGGATAATTCCCCTATCATGACTAAACCCATCGCAGTCCTTTTCTAGGTCTGCTTGACTATAGTGTCCATTGAACGTCGAGGGATTTCTAGTGCAAAAAGTAACATCTTGCATGATATGTGTAAAACCTCAATGCGATGGTCCTATGTCTGCCGGAAACCCATTATAGGATCGTCAAACCACACGTCCAACCATCCAGGAATGGTCTTAGCCATCGAAAACCACATAGACAGTATGGAAGTGCTATATTCATGAAACCAGGCTCCAATGTAGAAGCAAAATCATATCTGCTTGACAATAACATCGATTCTCTCACTAATGGAGCTCAGGCTCGTCATAGTTACTCAGTCTACCACCCATCCATCATTAACTTCAAGACCCTCAATCCGCCTCGGGAATCCCACAAAACCTCACTTCTTTATTGGCGGATTTCAACACAGCCATGGTACCCAACGGGGCCTACAATGAAACTCATAAAGACGGACACAAGCTGTCGCAGAATGGATAGACAGTCAACATCTACTCTCCTCCATGAATCTAAGCTGCCGCCATCATTTTTAGTGCCCGTTGGAAGAGAGGTTAGTAAAACATCTCTAACTAGTGTAGCAAGATTGTTCTGGACCTGTTCCACTAACTTCAACATCGACCGATTGGTATCCCAGTCAACGCTGCAGTAAGAACCAAACAAAGTGCCTTTAAGCGGTACTTTAACTATAGGAAAGCTACTGGTTAAGGATTTCACTTGATGACTTGGACCAAACGTGAAGAGGATTGCTCCAAAACCCATAACTATGACAATTTTCCAAGGCTGTAGGACGAAGCTATACCCACAAGGCCTTTCCGAGGAATGCGCTGAAGAATATCAATATTGTACTATCCATATTTGAACTGATCCCTTCTCAGCTGAAACAACTGCTAGGTGAGGAAGCTTCGGAAGAGGAATCTCCCAAGAAATACCAAACCCTAGCATACTTTAATTGAATCCACCGATATTAACCATACAGCAATAAAGCATGGGTGCTACATCCAAAGCTTCAAGGGGAGCACATAACCTCCACAGTAGCGCAAATGTACACCCTCAGTTGGCCCACCAACTGCTCTACGGTGGCAAATGCAGCAAGAAGCCCAAGAAGATCAACTAGACCGTAAGAGATATAATGGTGACCCGGTTGCACACGCCCTTTCAACATGGGGAATTGGAATCCGGTATTGCTAAACAACCAGGAAAAGCAGTAGGCCTTGATAATATTTCAACTGATTATCTGAAAAACTTCTGAAAAACTTCGGCCCATTAGCAAAGGAGGCTTCTTGAGCTCTACAATTGCTGCCAGCCTCATTTCCACAGGTTCCCAAAGATCTGAGGAAAGCACATGTTTGGCACTCCAAAGCCTCGGAAAGATCATCTAAATCCCAAGAGTGCTTAAACCAATATCAACTCACTCCTCAATCCACAAGCTCTTTGAACGTCTCCTAATCAACCGTATCGCCCCTGTGATAGACGAACACCTACCTCATACCAAACAAGCAGGTTTTCCGGTAGGCAAATTCAACAACTAGCCAAGTACGCACCTAACTCAACACATCTAGGATGGTTTTGGAAGGGGACTGGTAACCACCGGAGATGTGTTCGTTGATCTATCAGCAAGCAGCTTACGACACTGTAAATCACAGGAGCGAAGAAGAGTCGATGGCGTAAGCTCAAGAATGGTCTACAACAAGGGAGCGTACTTGCACCTCTCCTGTTTAACATCTATACCAACGACCGACCTAGGAGCGGAGGAACCTGTCGTTTTATCTATGCTGACGATCTTGGAATTAGTGTACAAGATGCAGACTTCACAGTTGTTGAAGAGAGACTCTCCAAAGCTTTGAATGAACTCACTCCTTACTACGAGGTAAACCACCTACGTGTAAATCCATCCAAGACACCTGTGTGTGCTTTTCCATCTACCAAACCGAACGTCAGCTTAATGTAACCTGGTCTGGTACAACCCTGAGCACTGTGATAACCCTGTCTACCTAGGAGTTACCTTGGACCGCCTCTCTCTTATAAGACCCACATCAAGAAGACGAAGAGTAAAGTAATGTTCACGCAATAATATCTTGAACAACTCACTGACACAAGATAAAGGTGCTCGCCCACATTACCTCTAGATCGACCAGACGGGCACTTACCCTGTGCTACTCATGTGCGAGTATACTGCCCCTGTAGGGAAAGATCACCCTGCCAAGAAGCTTTCCCCAATATCAGCATAAATTCCTCCTGCCTGCTTATCATCACATGATTTCTCGTCCACCAGACACCAACGGAGAACTTACATCCGGGTCGAGGAATTGCTCCACCAGACAGCCGTCGTAGTGTAGGGCGAGCATGCAAGAGCGTAGCTGCCAAGTATCAATATGCAGGCAACCCTATGTCTGACGAGCGATGCTGCCAACCGCCTTAAAAATCCAGAGAGAGGTTCTTAAACAAAGTCCAACCTCTTGAATCAGTCTCTGAAGAGTATAAGAGAGTCGCATTAAGGAAGAAAGACTTGCTTGGCTGTCAACGCAAGTTGCTGCAACCAAGATGCACTGAACGGGCGAAGTTGGAAGCGGGGGTGGGGCACTTGTATTTAAAAGTGGTATGAAGGCGTGAACAAGAAAATGCGTAAAAAGGTCTCTTTTTTCAAACATGGCGATGTACGCCTTCCGTGTAAGGGTCTCAAAAACAGCAAAATAGGAAAAAGTCTGTTTTTCTAGAAATACTCAATTCAGCAGAGATCAAAATCATCAAAAAATACTGTAAAGACACTGCCATGTTGCCTTGGCCCACCTGGGCAAAGGGAGAACACTGTCCATTATAAAACAAAAGCATTGATTGGTTGACCCAGGTAAAATAAGAATGAAATAAAAAAATAAATAAAAGACAAGAAAGCTAAAATAAGGGCATATTAAAAAGCATGAGGATATTCCAAAAAGAAGTCGCCCAAATTTGTTTGAACCGGTTTTTTTGCATATTTGGAAATGCTTACCAATGTAGAGATACAACCTGAAGTGAATAAGCCGCAATAATGTGTTTCTATGGGGCCGATTACGATAGCAGGCAAACAAGTTCAAAACAAGGTTTAATTGCGGTTTTCTTTCGTACTGTTTGTTAAATAAACCTTCAACGTTCTCGGTAGGTGGTCTACTACCGATTTAGAGTGGCAATTGAGATAATTGTATCCTAAGAAAATCTCCCCCTGTCACTTTAACGACACAATGCATTCCTTACCTGTTAGAGGGTAGCAAAAACTGACAAAAATATTGTTTAAGGGTAGCCAAAATAGACAAAATACTTGTTTAGAGGGTTGTAGTATTTCAAATTATCAATCACACGTTGAAAAATACCAAATTCTGGAAACCAGGATTATCAAGGCCTAAGAGTTTAGGAATATTCTTGATCCAAGAAATTATTCCTTCTACTCCTTCCTTGAAATATGGAATAGGCGAAGAATCAGCATCAACAATTAGTCGCTTTAATAGTCCCACCCTCCATACACCTACATCATACATTAATGGAAAGCTTATTATGTCTACTTTCAAGATTAGGCATGATGGAATTGCCAATGTGGGCCGAAGTGGTTTTGGGGTCATTTTAGCCAAAAACATACATTTTTGGGCAAAAAATGATTTTTGAGATATGTATTTTTGACATCTATAGAACATGCCCATCTAGGTAATATGGTTCAGAACTTTATTGTGTGCCAAAGCGCACAATAACTTCTAAAGTTTACGAAATACTACAGTAAGTATGGCGATAATTTTAAAACTATACGTTTTCTCAATTCTATGTTCTACACCTGAAAATAGTAATCAAACTTTTAGCTTAGCATCAAACGTCTGTGTTTTATGCTCTTGATCTGACAGACTTGATCACATTGAGCATTCGGGATTATGTATGATGTGGAACTGCCCATATGAGCCAAAGGTGACGTTTGGTTCATTTTTCGTCAAAAACATCATTTTGGGTAAAAAATGAGTTTGAGATATTTATATTTTTGAC
>JAMKCH010010173.1:0-56336 GCA_023653785.1 Ophioderma brevispina | reverse complement strand
TTCTGAGCCTTACCCAATCATCATAAAGCGTCATTGTCCACGAACCATACCGCATACCTGTACAGCGACGTATGTATCCACTAAAAGCCTTACAGTGCATCCGGAATGACATTAGATCGAACCAGCAATCAAATAGAAACACTGCGAAGGAAGGGGTGTTTTTATTTATTGCAGATATTTACCAAAAATGCACACATTTATGTACTCTAACATATTTTTGGTAAAAAAATAGGGATATATATCCCTTAAACTAATTAAAGCAATAACAGCACATTTTTGAAGAGCGCACCCAATTTTTTTTAAATTTAAGATTTTTTGCACAGTTGTGTTGGTAATTGTCTAGTAAACTATACCTGCGAGTGGTAATGCTCAAAAATGCGTATTTGTCACAAATGAAGCGATTTTGTAATTAGAATCGGGATCCCTGATCTGAGCTGGAAACGCCAAATTTATGTCCGTCTATGAAAGAACAATGGATGAGCTTAGACACGTACATAACGTAATTTCCCGGCTATTTCATATTGGAAGGAAGTTTAAAACAGCCGTTGAATTATTATCGGAGATCTCTGATATTAATTATTTTAATTACAAAATTCCTTCTTTTGCGACACATAGAGAGGTTTGAGCTCTACCATTCACAGATATTGTTCACTACTCAATTACCAATGCAACTGTGCAAAAATCGCAAAATATCCGGAAAATTGAGGGCGCTCTTAAAAAGTGTGATATTATTGCTTTAAGTCCCTAGATCAAAATGACTAGCAACCTGACGATCACTACAAAAGAATGGAGGTAGCGACATTTATTTTGTTAGATGTAGGATCATTTTCCCTGTAGACACAAGGCATGGCAAGTGGCAAAATATGGCACTTAGGGATTTAAGGAATATCTCTAAGTTGGGATTTGTTTTATGATTAATTTAAGTTCCATTTATTAACAGCCCTGTCTTCAGATGATGGTCCTTCTATCCTTCAAGAAGTTAACGTCCCCCTGGTGTCTTCAGAACGGTGCAGAAGTGGCGAATTTGAAAATGGTTGGATAATATCTGACGACATGATATGCACAGATGGAGGACATAGTCAAGCAGGCCATTGTACTGTAAGTATAAACGTAATATTTGTTGTTATACACGCCCCGTTAATCGGTTGAGCACTTTTTGACTATCTCTGGGGAGGTATATTTCCTGGAATGGGTTTTGTTTCTTATACAACACCATGGAATGTAATTCCTTACAATCCATGCGGTCTGTATCGAAACCAAATCGCCACCATCCAGTCGTCTGAAGATTGCCTTCTGGTATGAAACTCAGAGTCACGACTTCAATTCCTGGAAGGTCTATACTTTTAAATTTTATATATATTATAATATATATATATGATATATATATATATACATATATATATATATATATTATAGATATAAAGTTAAGTAGTGGTGTTAAGTCGGTAGTAGTGCATGCCGTAAACAGGCAAAAGGCCAATTTTTTACGCTTTATGTCGGATATAATCCTTGAAAATAAAAAAGTTAAATGTCAGTAGAAAACATCCAGAAATGATGGGCTCTTCATCAGTGCTGGGGTGCCCACCAAGACTCGTTCTGCATAAAAAAACACAGTTTCGATCCCAGGCAGACGAGTCTGCGATGATGTGAAATGCGTGCAGTATAGGTGCTAGATGACAAATGCGTATTCCAAGTACACAGCGTAGAGAGCGCTGTCTGACGCAGTGTAATACGCGATGGACTGACGAGCACCAACTCAGGATAACACGATGGAAGTGGTATCGCGCTAGCACTTTGAACTTTTGTATTGAAACATTATAAGTATATATATATATATATATATATATATATAATTTATATAGTATTATATAGATATATTATAGATATTATATATATATGATAGAGAATAGCGTCGGGTTGTATTCCATTAGAGGATGTTGAATTTTTATCCTTTTACGAAATAAGGGGAAATGGTACTAAATACCTAAATCTTAAAACATGCCAAGTGTCGAATCTTGAAAGCACTTCATTAATTAATAATCTTAATTAGAAATTTTGCAATTTTGACGTATGTTGCATAACATTACTATGTGTATTACATAGTGACGGATGTTGAACCCTCTGTCAAAGAAGTGCATACTTGATTTCGCACCAAGGCTTTTTAAATACTTTTGTTAGAAAATATTCTCATCTTAAATTTATAACTGACACAAGCAAAATATGTAATTAATTTATAAATATCGATATTAAAAGAAATTTATATTATTTTACAGTTCAAAGCGGTGAATCGCGGCAATCTACTCAACATCCGTCATTATGTAATAAACCAAATTGAGCAGATTCGCGATGACGGATGTTGGTTTGACGGATGTTCAGAAAACGCCGATTGTCGTTTCCATGACGGATGCTGAATAACGCTTTAGTATAGGGAAAATTCAACATCCGTCACTATGTCATGAACATAATCGCCGATTTGCGTATTTTTTGGTGTGACGGGTGTGGTGGTTAACTTTTCCAATGTATTACTTCCTTTTTATCAAGTAAGAATTCATGAATATTAGCAAAAATAAATTTCCAGTTGTTAATTTCGTTTCTTAATCGGATTTGATTGTTTGAATCGTATATGGGGATGTGTACGGACCCTCTAGAGTTCGCGATTTTTCAAATGCGATTTTCTCAGAAACAAAAATTCGTATTTCATTTAACATCCGTCACTATGTAATAAACCCGACAGCGCTATCTGACATAGATCACTATGTGATGCACTAAAAATAACGTAATTGCGTACTTTAACACGGCGATGAATACGTTACATACCGAGCTATCTGTGTTCTAAGAAATCGAAATCGATAAGATACATATATCTTCATCACATACCGATCCATATCAAATCTGCGTCACATACAGCGCTATCTGACATAGATCACTATGTGATGCACTGATACGACAATTGCGCCTTTTTTATAATACGGTGATGACTACGTCACATACTGGTCTATCTGTGTCCTATCTCAGACATCGTTTGGAAAAACCAAAGAAATCTTCGTCACATACTGATCTATAAGTTTACAGTCATATTAAACAGTGTTGACTAGATAACCAGCATTTATTTTTCACTGAATTAAAAACTCTGAAGTGTTTTCTTGATGATATTTCCTTTTGCCTGGTAGTAAATGATGCCATCGGTATGTTTCGAGCGTATTTAGAGGGAAGATTTTCAATTGCGATTTTCTCGAAACACGTATTTTGTGAGATAGATCAGTATGTGGTGAAGCCGACGATATATATATATAGGGAGAGAGAGAAAGATAGATAAAGTTGCTGTGAGGGGTTCGCAACTCCTCCCGCACAGCGAGTCTGTTTTCCATTCCCAGCATATGCCGGTACCCATTTATTACTCCTGGGTAGAGAGAAGCAAGCGAGGTAAAGTGCCTTGCCCAAGTGCACAACACATTGGCGACAGCTGGGCCCGAACCCACAACCTTATGCTTATGAGGCGGGCGCTCATATGTATGTATATGTGTATGTATATATATATATATATATATATATATATATATATATATATATATATATACATATATATATACAACTAGCGACTACAAGCTTCTTCCATTTGCCGCTGTCTTGGGCCAAAGTTGTAATTCCGTCCGGTTGCGGCATAACTTCACTATCCCCAAACAGGTGACGCACATATGACAGAAATGACGTACGCCGCCGACCCGGTCTCTCCCCACCATGCAGTGGTGTATAAAGAGCGTAAAGTTTAGCTGCTTCGTCATTTGGTATGTGGAGCATATGTCCAAGGAACTCAAGCTGCCGGGCTCTCACACACTCAACAAGAGGCCCTGCGCTGGTCATGGTGCACGTGGACCATTGCAACAAGCTTCCACGCGAGCAGTGACAAACTAATAATTAGGATGATGTCTAGTCTATTTACATATTTCTCTCAGCCAATTACCGAGCGCCGGTGAGCCCCAGTGATAAGGAAATAGTGCATAAACATGCGCACGCCCAAAGGTGGTGCAATCACCAGTGTTGCCAAATCCACGAATTGGACAGGTAGCCAAACTGGGCGACTTTCGCTACTCGCCCCGCGAACTGCAAAGGCCCACAGCGAATTCGCGAATTTTTGGCTACTTTTCACTTTCAATAGGCGACATTGTAAAAAAAGTAGAGATAAATACGATTTGAATAGGTTTGTTCTTACACACACAATGATGTTCTTGCTACAAACAAGCATAGAAATCAATTAAGGACACCGCCCGCAGGGTCAGTGTGCAGCTGTGTACGACTGATGACAAATGGCTGCTGTCAATCAGTGGCAATACAATAAAAAGAAAAGAAGAGAGTGAGCAGCTCCCGGAAGCGAACTTTCTTTTCTTAGTTAACTTTCATGTATCGCAGTATCATCTTTAATAGCTACAGCACATTTAATGGCATGATGTTGATCGCTTCTATTGTTACGTGTATGTATTGTATATACGCATGAGTCTGCCTTTATTCCGTGAAAGTTTACATTGAATTAAACGCCCGACATCGCCAACAAATCCCTCGCTAGTCTAAGTGGTGAAGAATGCTTCCTAATCTCTTCTCTTCAAACCCCTACTCTGCTCAATTTTCTAGAAATTAATTTGTTTCAAATTTTGTTCAATTGAAATAGATCGAGTCGGCGATTTGGGTGATTTTTCGCGCGTCTGCCCTCGAATTTGGCTGATACTTTTTGGCAACCCTGCAGTGTGTATGCATAAGCATGAAGTGATCACGCTGGACCGGCTGGGTTATTAGCATATATTTTATGAATATTGCATTGGTACCTATAGTGAAAGCTCGAAAGCTCGAATGTTCAGAAGGGTCGAATGCAACTACCTAAACAGATACTTTAATGAATGAAGATACCGGTGCCTAGTAAATAGCCCCACCTGCAGGCCCTGTAGGAAATGCGGTTCAAAAGTACTGATTGTGGAAGCTGCAGGTACCTGTATGGACTTTTTCTCAAAAGTATAATATTTTGGTATTAATAGAAAGATAACAAATGTAATTTACATTCTGTAAAGATACTATATCCAAAACAGGCTTCTGTTGGGAGTAATGGCTTCACAAAGTCGAGTTACGTGCATTTTTCCTATACCAATTATGTGTTCTGTGCAGCGTGCATTTTCAACATTCACGTTTCTATGGAGGATGTCCGTCAACTTATTGTAATGCATTCCGCCCAATGTTCAGCATCACCGGGCAGCAAGAGGCTGCGAATGTATTCAATTCTCCTTCCTTATCTCCTGCGATGACCCAGGACCCGCATCCATATAGAAGAACTGTGACACATGTTGGGCTGAATAGCCTCACCCCGGTGGCCATAGGCATGGATGGGCCTCTCCACAGCTGCCCCAACTTCCAGAAAGCCATCCAAGCCAGCGCTTTGCGCCCTCCTAGATCACTTGCACCAGATGCAACCACAGACCCAAGACATCTGAAACCGGTCACATGACCGATTGAACCGCCGCAATCCTGGAGTGCAGGACCATATGAGACCATTGTCCCCGCTGCTGAAGCTGTCCTGCTCAACTGAGTCTGGGCCCGCGAGGGGGTAAACTCTAGAAGGGCGATGTCATCAGCAAAACTGAGATCGTCAAGCAACCTTGCCGGGCACCTCCCAGACCGACGTGGGTGTGTTACAACTCCAGAGTCCATCCCAGCAGCGGCTTCCGCCAAAAGAAAATCCACAACAATGATGGACATAAAGGGCGCAAGCACATCTCCACGCAGGACTCCAGCGGCCACACCAAAAGGCCCCGAAACGTCTCCATCCACCACCACCTCACCCCGTGAGCCGCCGCACAGGGCCCCGACGGCACTGACCACCGCCCCAGGAATGCCACAGTGACGCAAAATGGATAACACGACGGCCTCACTGATGGAATCAAAGGCTCACCCGAAGTCCACGAAAGCGACATCAAGATGAAGCCGGTCCCCGAATCCCTACACAATTCGTCGAAGGATGCGTACCCGCCGCGCACAACCACGGCCCGGACGGAAACCAGCCTGGCTACTCCCAAGCACTGGATCAACAAATGGTCGAATTCTGTCCAACAGAATTTTGTTGTAAACTTTAGTAGCCATTGACATCAGAGTAATTTCCCGGCAGTTCGTCACAAGGGAGAGATCCCTCTTCTCGGGCAGGGGCACGATGACATCTGCGGTCCACTGCCATGTTGATGTACCTCAATGCAAACTTTGTGGATAACATCTATCATTTTATCTCCTCCTGCATGCAGTGCCCCAGCATCAATTGAACAATCAAGACCTGCTGCCTTACTTGTTTTCATGGCTCTGATAGCGTCTGCCGTCTCCTCGCTCGAAGGTGGACCAGTTGTGATGAGCGGGTCCTCCACAGCATACGGCGGCAGTTCAGCTAGTGGGCCGCCACTACTGTCCAACAGAGAGCTGAAACATTCTCGCCACCCAGCCGTCCCTCACCCCTTCCCGAGAGCTCATGGACAACTTTCCATGCCCATCAGCCATCCCGCGTCCATCCACAGTCTGTCAAACACTGCAATCTCTTCACTGTTGATGATTCGTTGATCAAGGAGTTTATCTTCTTCCACCTCTCTTTAGACTGGTGAGATTCCAACACAGAGAACCTCTCCTGGTAACATCCTTTCCACCTCCTTCACCCCGGAGCCCCGCCGACATTCAGCCGGGCACCCCAACCCCGAGTCGCATCCGTCACCACATCCCAGCCACCTCCTCACCAAACAGTTTCAAAAAAGTGTTGTAACGTTCTGAAATACATGAGATGTCGTCACCCCAAAAGCCCTCAAAACGGCTGAACAGCCCGACTGTCCTTCAGTAGCCCAGTTTACACTGGCCGTTTTATCAGCAGGGGCTGTGGCCTGGTGGTTAGGCGTCCGTCTAGGAGATCGGAGGTTATGGGTCGATTCCCGCGTTGTTTTCCTCACACATTTTGACTAGCCCTCCACCATTGTCATTGGTGGTATCGTGATAGCGCAGACGCACAGTGGGCCAGAATTGAATCAAAGCTGGCCAAACATATTTGTTGAAATTAGAGGTTTGATTTGGTCAAATGTAAGGTATAATAGGGGGTGTTGTTGACCCGCTGAGTTCAATGGAAGTATTTTCAAATTTGTATGACGTCATTAATATGCTGTTTTCTGACATTTGTCAATTGAAAAATTCCTTGTAATGTATTGACATGGACCATAAAACAATTTATTATTTTGACTTATGGGGGTCTGGGACATGAGAAATTCCGGAAGGTCATGTTTAGAAAATATAAGGACGTCATCAAAATTGTTTTTGATTGGTCATTGCTAATATGCATTGTAATCCATACAAAACCCATAAAACAATGACTTTTAAGCATATAGGGGTTTCTTGGACATGAGAAATTGGATGGGAATATTTAGAAATATATGACGTCATCAAACTACTGTTGTCTGATTGGTCATTGATAATATTGCATTGTAATCCTAAAATAACCCATAAAACCAAGCCTATTCAGCATATAGGGGGTTCTTGAGACATGCGGAAATTTGATGGTAATCTTCTAAATATGTATGACGTCGGCAAAATACTTGTTTTCTATGGTCAGTGATAATATACTTGTTTAATCCATAAAAGGGCCCATAACACAATGATATTTTGCATATAGGGTCTTGGACATGAGACAAAAATTGAGGAAAACATTTAGATAAATATATATGGACGTCATCAAAATACTTTCTTCTGATTGGTCAACATTATGCCTGTAATCCATAAAAGGGCCATAAAACAATGACTATTTTAGCATATAGGGTTCTTGGAATGCGAAATTTGTGACGTATAGGGTGTGAATCATTTAGAAGGATAAATGCAAACTACATTCAAAATTGTATTGTAACTTTAAAACATAATATGATATTATCAAATTTCCCGTTGTAACATACTTAAACAGTCCATAAAACATTGGACTATCGGAAACAGATAACGAGTTTAAAGACATTAAAAAGTTTTTGTAGTATTTTTGGAAATTACCCCTTAAAATCCTTAAATGCCAATATTTTGCCACTTTTCAAAAATCAGGCGCGGACCCCTGCCTTAATGTGTTTAGTAGTGGGAAATAGTTCTTAGATCTAACAAGATAAATAACGGTACCTCCTTTTTTGTGGTGATGGTCAGGTTGGTAGTTCAGGTTTCCTTTAGGGATGTAAGGGTTATGCGTCATCAAAATAATGTTTTCCACTTGATCTGCATAAAATTGTTGTAAACTCATAGCAATGTTTACTAAAACAAAAAACTCAGTGGTATGATCCCAAAGTGCATTTTGAAAGCTTTTAAATACATTTTCTAATGCTCCTGAGGAAAAGTAATACATAAAGCACAAGACCACTGAATATGTGAGACTTGGGGAAAACTGTTTTTCGGCATCACAACGTGATTCACAATTTGATGGGGCGTTCGCTATTTTCGTATTTTTCTTACGTACAAAATTGTACAAAGTGTACAAATGTACAAATTGTACGTAACATTTTGAAACCCCATCGAGTTAAAGAATGGCCGTATTTTGGATTTTCCCACTCTCACAAATCGCCTTTTTCATACGGATACCTTGAGATAAGTTTTACCCCCCCCCACGTACCGTTTCATTAATACCATTTTAGCCCGTATCAGACTACTTATACTCCTACAATCTTGACAATTCAGATTGCTTTTCTTGCTGAAAGGATTATTTTTTTTTTCATTTACATTTTAAAGAACTTGAAAGGCAGGAAGAGCGCTGCAGAACCTTTCTGTTTCACGATTGTGTCCCATGGCATTATGTTAATACTCTAGAAACAAACATGAACAAAATTGTCCGCAAAAGCCCAAATAAATTCGATACATGATTCTTCTTAAGCTAAAGGACACGTGTTCCTCTTTTATTAAATGATGGTTCATTTGGGAATATTGTTTTTACCCAGTATGCTGCAATTAATTTTATACCTCTGAACTATAAGAATCTGTAACCTCTCAATTGCTGGAATGTTCTTAACGAAATATGAATTTTTAGCGGACTATAAAGTGCATACATCGCAGCGCTGTGCTGCGGCAAGTTGAATTGTTCATTAAAACGGCCCTTTAGCATAGGTGTGGTGCATTTTAAATACCTCCAATATGTGCAGTGTGGCAAATTGTGGCAACAAATTTAGTTATTAATTAAAAGCATAGGCTTTGATTAAAATGTTGATATTAGAATTCTAACGGGAATCAACGGGAATCCTAACTTTTTCAAAAAAGTGATTTTAGCAGTTTTGTGTCAAAAAATTGGGATTTTCCCCCGTTAATGTTCTACACATTATTTTTTCATTAGTATATTTCTAATCTGTGTATCATCATGTTGGTAGATAGAGGCAATTAAAAACATGGATCCTTTATTCTTCCTCTCGTCACAAGGAAAGTTTTCATATTTGGTGGGATTATCATTTTTAGAGCAACAGCCACGCTTTTTTCATGTTTACGGACGTATATGATACCTTTAATTCCTTAAAAAACTAAATATTAACATAATCGTGTTCTTTGGGATGTTTTCTTTACACTAACGACATAAAAAAACATAAAAAGTCACATTCGGCAATTGATTTTTGGCCAGATTTGAGGACGATGTCTGGCCCACTGTTGCGACGTCCAACTTCCTGCCGGATGTGATGAATTACTGTGAAGTCCAACTGTAGCACTGAATTCACCTAGTATGATGTGGACGTTATGACGTTAAGACTTGATCCAGATGGACAGTAAGTGTAGAATAAAAAGCATCCTTATCTCTCGAAGAATATTCAGTTGGGGCGTAGCCAGTAGTGACTGAGAACTGAGGATTTCCATTAAAAAAAAATGCAGGCAAACACTCTTGCTGGAGACGACTGCACACTCTGTAGGGATGGTATGGATATGTTTACACAATGTATTCCACGCCTCCTTGTTTTTGTCTGTAGTGAATATATACAAATACCCATTCCTATAATCCTATCATGTCAATCCCCCGCTTGCCTCAGCGTTCACCACCATCCCCCCTCTCTCTATTTCTCTATCCCCCAATCCACTCCTCTTGCCCTTCCATCCGTCGTCCCACTCCCACTCCTACGCCCTTCTTCTTCCCTTTTCCGCTTCTCTCGTCCCCCCTACTCTCTCTCGTCCCCACATTTCTCTCCCTTACTTTTTATCTTTTTGTACCATCCCTTTCCCGCTGGGTTCTCTTCGCTTCCCCCCACCTTTTCCCCAACCTCCACTCCGTGAGAGACTTCTGACAATAACAGCAGAACGAAAGAAAGTACGCTGTGTTGCACAGAGTCGCGTCGCGTCGCGTCACGTCACATCGCATCGCTCAATTTAGCGGGAACAAAAAAGAAACCATCCGCAGTGGTCGCCCGGGGGTGCTGAACGTGAACAGCCAGAGAAACAAAATAAATCTGGGAAATAAGGAATAAATACATAATGAGTACAGAAATATGCTGTATAAAAATAGTTACAAGTTAACCCAAGCGAAATCTGGGGAGCTGCTATGGGGAATATTACAATCTAAGTGCTGATAGGCTTGTGCGCTGGTGAGGCATGTTTTTGAGCAGCCACCTAGAGGAAGCGAAATGCTTGTGAAGATTTCTTGAAGGCGGCGTAATAATTGGCAACAGCGCTTTGATCCTGTTTACGGTGATTAAACGCTATATAAAAACTGGTTATTATTATTATTTATTATTAAAGTTCAGTCCTCAGCGCAGACAGAATATATTATTCTGGGTTGAAATTTACCTTTTTGGCTGACCAACGTGTTGTGGAGGACCTATGTAATGGATGTCTGCCTACATAGAACATTCATTAATCCACTCGGTATACTAAACCGATTAGTCGAAGAACTTCAAATGTGACACGGTGATAGAACATGAGCGAGGAGGTCATGTGTTGTATACTTTGTGGACGGGTTATGAGCTCATTTGCATATTTTCAATAAAATGTGATTGAACCACTGTTGTGGGAGCCATCTTAATTACGCACCGCGTAATTCTTGTTTATATAGGGAGATACAGGCGGACCACTTGTATGTCAAGATGAAAATAACTTCTGGCATCTTGTTGGAATAGTGAGTTTCGGTGGTTCTTGTGGCGACATAGAGGTGCCGGGCGTTTATTCGAGGGTATCATGGCTCTTAGACTTCATAGAAATTGGAGTTACCACAGGTAAGAGTATACTAGATTCAAATTGGTAAGTTTTCACAGTAATAGCGTGAACGTTGTTATGGTCACGCTTTGTAAATGATTCGTCTTTCAACTATTCCGTGGATTTCATTTAATCTTGGCACCAAAACCACGTAGTATTGTCCTGTTTATTCGGTAGGGACATAATTAATCCATATGATATTTATTTCCTTTCCCTTTTCATATCTTCCCGATCTTACTTGTGATTTTTCGTTCTAATGCGCCCCTGCCACTCCCTTGCGTTGGCCACGCCCCTGATTGGCTCACTGGTCAAAAGAATCGTACACTTGTGATAGAAATATAGCACTTGGCACACATTTATAAGGAACCCCATCTTAATTTTACACGTGACGGCCATTGTGACCATTTTTCCCCCGAAATATCGGTCATTCTTAGTTTCAATGCCTCATATATCGGTTAGTAATACTGATAGGAGTTTGATCTTTGTGTCTATACTAATGTTTCACCTTCGACACTAGCTCCACAAGAAATTTAACTCGGGTCGCAATCGTGAAAGGAGAACGACCGACCGCTATACAACAACGCGACATCCCATAGAACACTAACATTAGTATGTACAGGGTGAGTAAAAAAAGTACAACCAAATTGAGCGATTTTTCATGGAAAACCCTCTGTGCTATTCATATAATTTCTGTTTGTATTACATTCCCTGGTTTGTTAGCTCTCATATAAAAATATGGCATTAAAATTGATTAACGCGTTCAAAAATTACATCTGCAGAAGTGAAAGTACCCAATGTGAAAGACCGAACAAGTTACACGCCAGAGTAACCCAAAGAGTACTCTTGGATTAACGTTCAGCTTTGGTTTTTGCAGCATATCCTCCATTAACTAAACATTTGGAATAAATGTCAGGGAACACCAGTGGCGTAACCAATCTGTGGGTGAGGGCGTGGGAGGGGGATCCACACTAAAAAATCTTTTCCCCCTCCTGGCCCCAATAGAGATTAGGAAAAGTAATAAATTTATAGTATTGACAGATTACCGTGTTCACCTTTGCTAAATGTGTTTTAGTGATGCTCCAAAAGTTAAATGGTTCCCATCGAGAGTGTAAAATGAAACCAGATATCAAAATAATATTTAATGAATTCAATATTTAGACCTGAAGCAACAATTTGCAGCATTCTTTTCAACTTGCTTGATTTCCACGTAGTAAAATTGTCAAAATATAGGGCTGGATAACATATAAAGCATTTTAAATATATCCTGTTAATTTCATTAAATCTAAAGTATTCTACATTACCATTCAACACATGTCCTGCGTAGCATTTGAATACAGCGCCAAAGAATCAACCAGTTATTTTGAAGCCCTCACGCTGTGTAGTAATGAGTAGTAATGAGTATCATGTGTACAGTCAGTGTGCAATTTGTTTGGTTCAGAAAATGGATACCTTCACAAAAATAACTGTAGCCTTTGAATGGCTTGATCGATTTAAAAATTTATAATTATTGTGAAAGCTGATTAAACAGACTATCTAACACTTGAATTAATTTGGTAAATTCCGTTAATGTTTCTTCATAAAAAAATTGGTTGTACTTTTTTCTGACTCACCCTGTAGTGTATTATGGTTTAATGGTCAAAGGTCCAAAGGCCCAATTACAAATCTCTCAAATGTCTTATGCACAGTGGAAGATGAAATGGATATAGAGGAGGAGCACGGACCCAGGTCAAACATAATCGTTTACCCCTCACTACCGAAAAGGTTTGACACCTTTGGTAGTTAGTATGGACCTCCTATATCAACGCCAGGTAGCTAGTACTCTCAAATTGTGGTATCAGTTTTTCAATAGGGGCCAATTTAAGTTTACACAGGAGTCAAACTTTTAAAATGGATCCAATCATGTTGAAATGTATGCCATATTGACCGGCTAGTCATAAGGATTACAAAAATCTATAGTTTGTACCATCTATGACCATTGGTTTGGGAGTTATATTTAGGGTAAAAATGGCTAAAATGGTAAAAAAGGTCATTTTCTAATTGTACAGGGGTCAAAATCAGAAGTTGCTCCAATTTTGGTAAAAAATGAAAGAAGTTGTTCATCTAGCTTAATGTGTCAAAATAAGGAATGTTATGCGACAAAATAGGGCATAGGACAACATAATCCAATTGACCTTCTTTGACCCTTATCTCCGTAAGTAAGCATTTAACATGATCAAAACTATACTTTTTGGGAGCCCTCTTACCCCAGGCAATAATTTACAAGTATTTAAAATATAATCAGATTAACTTTTAATGTTGACCCCCTGTACAAATTGAGATTGACCTTTTTTACCATTTTAGTCATTTTTATCCTATAACTCCAAAACCAATGGTCGTAGATGGTACAAACTATACATTTTTGGAATCCTTATGATTAGATGGACAATATGGCATTCATTTCAACATGATTTGGGCAATTTAAAAGTTTGACCCCTGTGTAAACTTAAATTGGCCCTATTGAAAAAGTGATACCACAATTTGAGAGTACTCCATACCTAGCGTTGATGTAGAGTGTCCATACTAACTACCAAAGGTGTCAAACCTTTTCTGTAGTGGGAGTTAAACTAATTCCTCAAATAAGGCCCCTATGATATTTTGCTCCTGCTCTAGGATGACTCTTTGAAGCATGTCATGCAATCATCAGGTGTAGATGTACTAAGGGATGCGGAGGATCGGCACAACACGATTGCTATAGTAGATTCATCCCATCGTGTCACCTCTAGTACTTTTCTGAAGGTACTGGCATTGAGTGAGGGGATGTGCATTGGATGGAAAATTAAAATTCCACGCTAAATCTATTGAAACATATAGTCCACTAGCACAGAAAAATCAATTATGTGCTTAATGAAATCATTCAAGTCAACGTAAATGCATTTAGCTACATTAACTAATAGTATTCATGTAACAGGTGAGTTGAACGTTAATGACTTTTGAGGCTTGAGCGCCCGTGTTTTGGATATATGCGGGAAACAAAAAAGTCTTTGTACTCCTTCGGTATACATGAAAGGCGAGTTATCTTTGCTTAGTTGTTCATGAAACATGTGAACCGGGCCACATATTATGCCTCCTTTCCCAAGTAATCGACGCTGTCCAAAACTTTTTCGCGGTGACACGATGGGGTTGAATCTACTATAACAGTATGATATTAATAATTTACAGGTATAGACACAAAAAAAGGCATACATAACAATAATGTTGTGTGCGTTATTTTGTTTAGATATAATTCAATATTTAGTGAATGTTTAGACATATCAATATGTCTACATATTCAAACAGGTCTGTTAATTAGTTAAATTCAAAATTTGAAAACTGTTTGTACCGTGGTGTATCAAAAATTGAATCAAGCTGTAATCGTGCAGGTACCAAACATAATTCTGCATGTTTTGAATGGTTCACTTTCCAATCCTTGTACAACACACTCAGCTGCGTACATTGTTATTCAAACGGCACTGTGGTTCAACTTAATTTGAAAGTGACCAATTTGCCATTAAAAACAAACACCTTTTACACGCGATATCTCAAGAAGCAGATGTGCTTGGCTGTGATCCAGGGCTGTACACTGTTAAACATGTCTTAAACGTTGTTTGAATGTTAAGGAGCCGGACTTGATGAAACGTGCGAATAACTGTAAAAAGGGACTCGAAAAAACGTGCAAATAACGGTTAAAAACGTCATCCTTTTAACTGTTGTGAGTCCCAGCTGCAGTCAAAACGCCTTATTTTAATGCACCATTTTTAACAGTGTGGTTGTTTTTATTTAAAAGAACATATCATTCCAAAGAAAGTAGGCTATGTTTATGACAAATGAGCTCATTAAGATAAAAAAAAAACAGTTCAATCAAGAAATACCTCGTTTGGCAGGCCAATTTCCATGCAGATCTGATCAGTTCCTAGGTAATGATGGTCAATGTATCCCCTCACTATGGGCGAGGTGTAACGTCACTACAGAATCAGTAGTTGATGGTTAGCGATGAAACAAGGATTGTAACTGTAAGTAGTAGTCCATGAATGTGTTTGTTGGATTAGGGGTGTGGGGGTTTGTAGGTGTGTGTGTGTGTGTTTGGGGGGGGGGGGGGGTGGGGGTATATTTTTAATCATGCTTTTTCGATTGTTTTGTCAATAATTCCCACGACCATCTGCCACTCTGGATGCATTTTTACTACAGTAAGGAATAATGGTAGATGTAATTTGACACATGGCATATATGAGATAAATCAAGAAATTTTTGAATATTTCATGGAAGTCTACAAAGCTCTTCCTCTCAAAAAATATCCTGAATGTGTGAAATTGTGTCGCAGCAATCCAATGGAAGACGAATAGATAGGGCATCAAACCAATATGGAACAACCTTGTGTCTATGTTTAACATGGACAGCGTCCCTCTTACCAATATCTATACTATAAAGATTCGAACTTCGCCCATGTGTTTTCTATAGAGGCTGCCATGTTGACCAAAGGAGGTCGCACCATGTTGAATGTGTACCGTATTCAGGTAATACACTTCCCATCGTGTCTCTCGATTGATAGGGGTTTATGTATTCAAACCGCTGACAGATGATTTAGATTCATTGAGATTGCAATTAACGTGTTTGTAAACATAGCTAAACTTGTTGTAAACAGAGTAGATGGGTATTGAATTCCCGTGGGTTTGACAAAGAGTAATACGTAATTGTGGGTACCATAGTCTAGGGTACGATGTATCATTCATGTGCGTGATTAATTAACCATGGTCCTTCGAGTTTTGACCTTGGTGCTTTTCTATGTAAAAGTATTTTATTTGTCGGATAAAAAGAACAATAAGAAGGCCTACTGAAAAACATTCAAGATTGATTAATACAAGTATTTAATTCATTTGAAAGATTTCTACTGATCTCCAATGTGTATTTTGACGCAAAAATCGTGACCTTTTGTCTCGCGTTAAATATCGTGATCGCGTGGGCGAGTTTGGCATCTTTGATATTTATTTTCTAAAATTATTTATTTTTGGAAACAAAAAAAATAAGAGGATAAAGAACCTCATATATCAGTGAACAATAAGCTATTTTTTTTTGTATTCATAATTAGCATCATGATCATTAACGTATTTTTGGAAGAATAATTGGTGACCTTCGCCTGACTATACAATACAAGAACTGATGGGACACTCGCGTCCTTGGTAAATATGTTTGTTACGGCATGCACAAGAAACTCAGAAGAAAGGCTGTGGAGGTCAAAGTGGACAATGACATAAACCTTAGGCCTAAAGTAAATATACATACTATTATTAGCTCGAAGAAAGGTCTGATTTACAACCTGCAGTGGCATTGAATTAAAAGGGGATGGCTCGATTTAAAGTATATTAAAAGATTTATTTTGATACGGGGGGGGTCTCAACACAAATGACCATACGGGAGGTGCCACTACATCGGTCCGTTGCGCCTTCGGCTATATCAATTTCATGTCAAGTTGTTTTGGATAGAAATGGTTTGTCTCAAAGTTCTCAAATTGTCCAAAAATTAGTCAATTTTCGCAATCGGAAGCCCAAAATTGTCGAAAATTGTTGGGGAATTAGTAAAATTTCATCATCCGAAGGCAAAATTGTCCAAACGTGCTCAAAATGCAAACACATTTGAGAAATAAATGGCAAATTGGGTTAAATGGCCCAAACTTTGCATCGCTGGATATAGGTTATGGGTCCCTTTTTGGAAAAAATGGTATAGCTAGGGGTCCCTTCATTCCACTCTCGGAGGCACGTCCCTAGAGACCCACCCAAAACAAAAACCCCGGGGAATTGCCTTTAGTCCCACCAATATGTAAAGTTCGCGGCCGATATTTTCAATCGTTTTGACGTGAGAGTATGTGAGAGCCAGAAACATTTCCGTAGGTTAGGGCCCAAATAACAGCGCGGCGTTCACAAAAAACACAAAATTAAAATAAAAAAAGGGAGAGTGGCCTAAACCACAGCTAATATTTGTGCAATATGTAGCATGGAGATCCGTGGAAATAACGTGAATCGTTAGAGGGATGGGCCATCAATTTGTCAGTAGTGTAATCATGATTGTAATACCCGGATCATACAAACCAGAGCAAAAGAATCTTTTTTCAAATTAATTATTTGCACTTCATCAAAAGTTGACATCATTACAATATCTTCATTGTAGGTCAAATTCCCTGAGGCCCAAATAATCATCACTTTTAACACAATAATCAAAATTCCAAAGCTTCCCCCTTCCCAATGGCAGAACCAGACTTCCCTCTTGGGAGGAGAAGGAAAGTTAATCTAGAGAGGTAAGGTGAAGAGTTCTTCGAAAAAAACTTCACACGTTTGAGGTTTAATAAATTTGCCCGAACAATCGATGGACATTTACCCCAACTTGGTGAATTTGGTCAAAATCGCTGTTTCACAAAATCGTCATATTTTTCTTCTGGCGGCTATTATTGTTTTGTTTGTGGTTATTTTTTAGTATTTTAGGGTGCCTGCGGGTCTATACATGCATATATATAGACACGTGCTAATGATATTTTATCAAATGTTTGCCAACATCATAAAAAAGTTTGCCTAACATCATTAAAATGTTTTCTAAACTCATAAAAAGGTTTGCCTAACTCAAAAAATGTTTGCCTAATATCATAAAAAAGTTGCCTCCATTATACAAATGTTTTTTTTTTTTTTAAAAAAAATCCCCCTTTTTAAAAAAAAAAACTTCATAAAAATATGTGTGCCTATATCATAAAAAATGTTTGCCTAATATCTTAATTAAAAACGTTTTTGCCTAACATCATAAAAATGTTTTCCTAACTTTTTTCAACTGTCGGAACGTGTTTTATTAACATGTGCACAAGTTTGGAAACATTTTGAAAACATATCATCAAAAGTATTATAATTAGAACATGTTCATAAGGCGATATCCATACAAAGACGTTTAAATGTTTTAAAACAATATCAAAAATTTACTGCATCTAAGAGTAAAATGTTTGATAATATCTCGATAACAAAGCTTACTATATTTATGTTAGTATGTTAGAAAGGTTGTCTTAATGTGTGATAAAAAGACAAATATGGCACAGGTGTTTTCGAAAATCATTTTTTAAGCAAACCTTTTCAAAACATTGGAAACAACATTGAAAACAAGTTTTGATAATGTTTCCACAAACATTCATCAAACAATGTTTCGTAAAATATCTATCCAACTTTGAAAAAAATGTTAGGAAAAGTTGTGTTTGATGGGTGGGTGAGAGACAGCCCAAATTGCCCCAAAAAAAGGTGATTTTTTTTTCCTGGATCGAATTTTCTAAAGTAGGTCTTTTGGGTTTGAAAGATTTCAAAATTGTCGCAAAAAAATGGGCGTCTTGGATGGCTATGGTTTCAAAAATTACAGCTTGAGTGACTGGTGTTACAGCCTAACAGACGCAGGCATTCAAACTACCCCCCTCCGCTTTAAACCCTTGGACCTGTTTAAGCGGAGTAAGAAGAATCCACATAGATATTACGGGAGCTGGTCCTCTCAGCACCCTTAGAGATGGCCACCCATACGGGCCAAGGAAGTTAAGCAGTTGCTGAGGGGCAAAAATCGCGTTTAAGGGGAATCCGCCCGGTCAGGGGGAGTCCCGCCGTTTTCAGGGTGAAATTCATTCCGATAGAGGATAGAGTCCCAAAACGACTGATTTTTCATAATTTACCATCAAAATCCCAGTTTTCCTCAACTTTCTTCCCAATAGAGGGCTTCCTCATCCCCCAGTGATAGATAAGGCACTGAGAAGCCCCTTTCCTCCGGCCATCATAGCTACCCAACTGGGTGGGGTGTCTTTGGGAGTGTGTGCAGAGTTCCTTGGTCTTGCACATTTTAAATTTGGCAGTATTAAATGTTCACCTGGATTCATAGCTCATTTGAGATCGGGGGCCTAAATCTTGAAAACACATTCAGCAAGACAATATTAAAGGCAAATAAGAGGCTGGAGAAAATACCAGTAATGTCTCTTTAAGTTTGGTCATGTGAAGAGTGATCAACCCGTTAGTGACCGCTCCATTCAAATCCTAGCGGTTGCCGCCGCGAAGGCGGGCAACGCTAGAATATTAAACGCTACAATTTTCTTGTCGGTATTATAAAACAGATTGTCCCACGAACCAGATTGGTTCGTTTTTCGGAATCATCAACCAAAAGACTGCAAATCCTTGGGTAAACCTAGTAATTACGCCAATGATCTATCGGTAAGTGTACGGTATCACCGGAGGCTTCGCGCAGACTTCAGGTGAAATCTTGACCTCGGGCTTTATGATGGCGACCACTTATACCTGGCCTGAGAAACTGCGCACCTCAATACATCAGGCGATACCATACCCCAGTTGCGTGTCCGTCCTTCAGTCGGGATCAGACTTGGTGGAATTGAAGTTTGAACAGATGATAATAGTGATGATACCAAGGTTTTTTCGTTGTTGTTTCAGTTTCTGTCGTGGATGTAGGTAATCATTTTAGAATTCCGATAGGAAAACGGTTTTAATGTATTTCGATCGTATGTCTCCAAGAAAACGGATAGAGTAGCACCGATAAAAACACATCTGTACGTGAGATAGGCCCCTTCATTGGTACGCCACATGCACTCGTGTAGCTCCCCTCCTTAGATGCAGGGACTGTAAGTGACAGAGTGTGCGCTTCCGGATAAAATTGTGATTTTTTGCACACAGTACTTAAGGCATTGATAATCCATAAAATTGATGAAGCACTTGCCAACCCCCCTTAATGCCCCAGTTTGAATTTTCAAGGTTATACAGGGGTCAAAACTTTAAAATGTTTCCGAATTTTGAAAAGTACACGCATGTGGTTTTTTTTTTTTTTGTCTGGTTTCAAGGCTTCCAAAAAGGTATGTTTTGCACTATCTATGGCTTTATAGTTTCCGAGTTATGGGGTAAAAACTGTAAAAAATGTGAAAAAGTCAAATTTATCGTGGACATGGGTCCAAAAGTTAAAAGTCGCATTGAATCAGGGTAATTACGTGGTGTCAAATTGTTTCCCTAGCTTTAAAAGATTGGAAATAGGATAGTTTTGGGCCTTATCCTGTCATGCTTAATTTTTTCCCGTTTATACCACAAAATAGGTCACAGGTCCAGAGAATCCAATAAGCTGCTACTAGCTGGTTGACTTTATTCGCCATTTTTGGTTTATACCCAAACACGGAAGAATCACAACATTCTTAATATTTCATTCTATTAGCTTAAACTAACACTTGCACCATGTTTTACAAATATTGGAGCAACTTTAAATTTTGACCCCTGTACAACCACAATTGACTTTTTCACCATTTTTACAGTTTTTAACCCCATAATTTCAAAACTATAAGCCATAGGTAGTATAAACTATACCTTTTTGGAATCCTTGTAAACCAGACCAACTTCATGGTGTGCTTTTCAACACAATCGGAACATTTTAAACTTTTACCTCTGTGTGACCTTGAAATCCAAGCTGGAGGACCATGAAAGGGATGTGGCAAGGGCTTCATCAATTCTTGATATCAAGCATAAAGTACTTTTGTACAAAATTCACAATTTTATCAGATTTGCACACTCCACATAAGACCAGTGTAATTACCGTTCCCCCACTAATTAAACATAAATTTAAATGGCCTTTCTTAAGTTTGATATTCTTTGGAAATGAATCTTTTTAGGATGAATGAAAAACGGAATTAATTATGTTAATGCTACAAAAGAATATCAAAATCCTTAAATTAAAGTGATTTTGAAAAAAACAATCCTGTAGAACATAGATGTCCAATCATCTATATATTGTTATAACGATCGCATCGAGGATAACCATTGCAGAACCAAAGGGCAAAAACTACGGTTCACCCCTATGTGTAAGTAAAGCTTTTTATCACAGATATACAAATAATTACGTACGCATTTTGATCATGTTATTTCCTGTAAGGTTGAAGATAGTTTTTGCTTTTTTTGTTTTCTTCTTAGATTACTTTTTGCTTCAAATGCTCCTAGAAAAATACTGGACACAGTGCTTAGCGGATTGATCGGAAATGGTATTGAAAAGTGCTACATCTGGCGGTTCGGTAGATCGTGTATCAATCAGCGTAAAAGTTTGCAGTACGTAATGGTTTGGGCTGACAATATGGTAAGCCTTGTATGTAGTGGTGTTTGCTTTTGTCTCCCCAGTATTTGTCGATCTCTGCCAATCTGTTTTCTGCTCACCACTTTTAAAGACCCTAACTATCAGTGATCCCCCAAAAGATTCAAATGTTTGTGAAATTTTGCAAAATATAAGCCGTATAAAATGCAAGACAATCATGTAGGAAATTCTCTAAGTTAATTTTTGCAACTGGAAACTTAACCAAGAAAAGTAAGAAAACGCCAGTGGCTCAGATCTGAAATCTCCATTCAATTACCTGTTAGACAGAATTTAAACTAAAGTGTATGAGTTTGTTTTGTCCTTATTAGGTTTATTTCCAAGCCTTAGCACGTGTAGGTATGGTAGGCAATTCCCTATACTTTGTCTACAGAAATGCAAACATCTTATTTTTTTGGGATGATATAATATATAAGATATACTTTAAATAACAAATATAATTTGATTATCAAAGAACTAGACAAGGAAACCAATGGCATTGTGGCCTCTTAGCTTTTCATCCGAGCGCTTCATTTAATAAACATGTGCCCTCTAACAATATACAATTAAACTTCATAGATCCAGTGTGAGATTAAATAAGTACTACTCAAATAACTAGTACACATACTGAAGAAGCAGCAGTGTTTTTAAATTGGAATGAAATATCATAAACCGTACATGAAATTAAATAATCCTTATATTCACTTCGCGGCGTTTGCCTTGAATTGTCACAACACCTCCACTGAGTGGCGTTTGCTCTAGCACTACGTATGTTTAGTTAAGATCATTCCACCATAAATACATTGAATGTTAACTAGAAAAATCCTACTTGACGTTTTGCTGAAGCCCCTTCATCATTGATTCAACAAAGCAAATGACCTGAATATAATAGCAACAATTCTATGAGCGTTTGTTCGCTCTCGACTCTTTTGGCGGTTGCCTTTATAATAATAGCAATCAATTCTAATGCCTACGGGCGTTGCTCTCGCCGCTTTGGCGTTTGCCTTTATAATAATATCACAACTATTACGGAGCGGGTTGCTCTCGCGCCTTTTGGGCTGTTTGCGCTTCAAGTCTAAATTACATATTAATAATAGGACAACTCTACGGAGCGTTTTGCTCTCGCCCCCTTTTGGGCGTTGCCAGCGCCTTCAAGCCATCAATGAATATAATGCTAAATAGAGCACAATTCTAAACGGAGCGTTTTGCTCTCGCCTCTTGGCTGTATTTCCTCTCAAGGCTTCCATGATATTGTTCTATCGGCGCTTTTGCTCTCACCCTTTTGGCTTTGCCTTCAAGCAATCTATAATTCAAATAGACTTCAATAGTTAAATTCAATCCTGGGTGTTATAATCTATCCCATTTGGCGTTTGCCTTTCAAGATTGTTTCACAACAGATATGAACTATCCTATACTGAGCTTTTGCTCTAAGCTCCTTTTGGGCTTTGCCTTAAATGTTTGGCAATAAATCCAAAAAATAAAATAATAAATGCCCTCAACCCTACACGAAAAGAAACCAAATTTATAAAAAGGGCCGCCAAACAAGTTACTATGACATAACTTGCTTACGTCACTCCTTACTCCCCCCCTCCCCCCCCCCTCCTTTTTTTTTTTTTAATTTGCGCAAGAACCAAGACTTCAAAGGGAGCCAAACTTCACTACACAACAGTAGGCGGAAGAACGAATTAACTAAAAACACACCTACACATGCAATGTCGCACAACACTTACAAACCATGCACCACTGCATTTCTACATGAACGCAAGGTAAAACATTGTAAGCATAAGTATGGAACAAAGCGCGCACAACAGTAGAACGAGAAAGAACTAACAAAGAACCTTAATATAAACTACAAATTAGCTGTTTAGATGAACAATGAAAGAGCCCTTATAATGGACAAAAGTGGTAGAAAAAAAACAAAGAATCGTCGGAGACATTAAGAACTGGACAAACCTAACGAGTAATTATAAAATTTTGCACAAGAGAATAACTTTCGAAGAAAGGCGGGAATACAGATTGAACTACCACGCTCCTCAAGCAAAGGTATTCAAATGCAACAATAGAATCAGAAAGGTCCTCGCTGTTGCAGGCACTCCGCAAGTGGGCCACCCTTTCAAAAAAACGTTATAAAGCTTCTGTTACCCTCTATTACAAAGAAACCGGGACACATACAAATACCAGAAGACTTCCCGGACCACTGTTACCATGCGCTACATGGTGTAGTCCTCTCAATACTCCATCCCGGGCCTCGTCGGCGCTTCATCCCACACAAGAGATCTGGGAGCGAGAGTTTCCATGGACTCCGATATCACAAGTCGCTACGCAAAGTTCCCACATCAATTATACTCAACTATCCCCTCAAATTCGTCCCACTAAGGAACACCATCTCCCTAACTAATCATTCTTATCATCTACACATCATGGCTTCAGCGTGGCAGCGCTACCAATTATCAGATATCAGCCACTTACTGTTCCCAGCTATGGGTAGTAGTACTTTAGCAATCACGTTCTTAGCCGCACCTTTTTGCTTTATTTCATCTTTGGCTCCTGTTATGTTTGTCTTATAATTCACTTGGACTGCACGGCACAGTTAATCATCCACAGGCACAAGCAATTTTGCTTCTGAGGATAAGTCATAACAAGTATCACGTATCACGTATGAACTAAAGGCTCCTTGCTAACGCAGCCCTGTATAGAAACAACACCCGAAACGTAGTAAATATAATAGCTATGAATGAAATCCCTAACCTTTCCAGAGACGGAGGCCATAACCAATCCTTACCTAATGAACACCTTGCTAAAACAATCAACTACTATGGCAAAAAATCGAAAACAACAGAACCGGGCAGAGCCAAACGCAGGCAAACCTAAATATACAACAAACTTCTGACACTGGTGACGCTGATTTCAATGGCTAACGAACCAGACAAATACAAACTGACTTAAGACTATTCCTAACGCCTTCAAAGCTGCTGTTTAGGGATCAACGCATCCCTCTCAACTTGCACCATTTTTAAACCAAATTGGCGCCAATTTGAGACTTTTGACAGGCTTATACCCGAGCAACAAGACAAGAATCCTCCTCCCGTTGATAATACTTAAAATACATACCTCGTTCCACAACCCGCCACTGCTGCGCCCGACACTACATTAACGCAAACTCACAACACCACGACCACGAAAAGATTACACACAGCGTTGTGTCCCATTTACCAATAACCAAAACCGAAAAGCATAATGCCGAATCTAACACACTGACACACGATCACTTAACACCTTTAACTGGAACCAAAATTGTGGCCGGAAACATAATTAAAGAGGCCTAATACCAAGCAAAGCTATCTCAAGACAACCGGAACTCTGCCCCCACCTACTACAACAAGCCAATCAATACAGAACTCACCCAATACGACGACGGCCGAGAACTCACTTGATCCTAGCCGAATGAAAAAATAAGCTCTAGAAAAGAATATGGCACAAGTATTCGAGTCCGACGCCGAACTGACAGCGAACAACGGACTGAGTCCCCAAAAAATCGAAGAGATATATGAAGGTTTTTTGTTTTTTGTTTGATTAGCATTTCTAGATCACGAACACCTAAAGGAGAGACCTGGCCTACATCCCAGTAAGAACAAACGTAAATTCAGTAAACAAAAAAATGGAAACCAAAAACGAGCCCACTGAAAAAACTACTAGTAAACATACAACGAAACTTGATAAACTATGCTTTCTCCCGTCACCTGTCACAAAGGGGGGGTGAGTTATTGCAATTAAAATCGAAAACAGGTTAATAATGGGGGAATAAATAGCAGCACAACAGAAAACTAGGTAAGAAGGACGAATGATTAAAATACAGAGTGACGATGCATGATACACACACCAGTGCACTCTGATGAAAACTAGATTGAAAGGCAGACGCCGCACGACGCAATCAACAAATGACTGCACCACACATACACACAATATACGGATCATGGCGCCAACATAACATGCTATAGAAAAATCCAAATGTCCAACAACAAACCACACCCATCACGATCCTCCAAAATTTATTTCAAGAAACCCCACACCATCAAAACTTTATAAACCAACACAGTAAGTTGAAAGAGAAAAAAGACAGTGGTTATTGAAAAACAATACACTGACATAAAATAAACTGCAACACGAACGAAATGTCCATTTTGAATGGGGGTGGAGCATAGGGCTAAGGCAGTAAACAAACAAAGAGAATGGAACTATCAATGGAATCACCATATAGAAAAAAACCTAAGAACAACAACAGCTATCAAAAGACATTACATCCACGTTAGTAAATACAATGAACACGGGAACATTTCGATTCTATATCTGATAAACAAGCGTACCAGGAGTTCACAGAAACAAAGAAAAGATACATGTGGGATTAGGGTTAAAATAATTAGTAACAAAGATGAACGCACCAAGGAGGGAAGAAGTACAATACCGCACACACAACACGACAATCCATTCTGTATAACATTAAACATTGTCTGTCGATTACCAGGGATCTATTTGATTTGTGAACCTGAAATGAAAAAACACGGATAGCAAGACCTTATGCGGTATAAAATTAAAGAGTATTACGCACAAATGGCAACATACAACACATTAAGTATAACATTTCTAATGGAATGATTGATCCAAGAAAACACTATCCACTTTCCAAATGAACTGCATTAATATAATGATTGCCGATACCAAGGTTCAAAGATTGCTAGCTTTACATCAGTCTCGCCAGCTCACCTGTGGAATAAAGTTAACTAAATTAAAAAAACATGATCAAGACAATTAACCCTCATGCGGACAAAAGAACTATGATTACCAATTGAAGGAAAAAGGCGAAGAACAACACACAAACAAAACGACAACGTACTATAAACATGTTAGAAGCATGAGCGATCCAATGAACTCACTATTCCTTAACAAGGAATCTGCATTAAAAATGGGAATGCTGAAACCCGATAACCAAAGTAAAGATTACACATCACGCCAAGGTTCATGTGGTAAAATGGATGACTAGAATAAAGCGGGTGTAACACCCCGTTAAACCTTCATGCATACAAGGGCTTAATTAAGCTTCCAGCATTTGGAACACAAAAGAAGATAATCACAGACAAAACGACACGCATTTATAATCCGAGGATTGACATCCAAGGATCACAACCAAAACCTTACCGGGACTCAATTTTCAAATAAATGATTGCTAAGACCTGATACCAAAAGATAAACATTACCCATTCCGTCTGCTTGAAGCTGCATGACTGCTCAACCATGGATCAAAAAATGAAAGCGTAGTGCGCGATGCTGATTAAAAACAGCTTGCATTAATCGTTGAAATTTTAGCTTCAGTGTACCAAAAAAAAAACCCAAATTAACAACCATGTTCGACGCTCCTCTGAATCACGTCCAAGTTTGCTGTTTCCTTTCCTTTGAAGAAGCCATAAACAGATGGTCGAATCCAATCACCGCTTGACTGATTACTTACTGCAAAGAGTTCGGCTTATAATCCGATGAATGAATGCACCGGCTTGACACTCCGTGATGGTTGAGTCGCGTACCACGTTTAGGGCTGACTGCACTTGGAGATAGATGCAATAAAAACAATCATCCAAACCATTGCGCCACGACATTCCCTCGTATCGCGGAAATTCGTATCCCCAAGTTCAACAGAGTTCATTGACTATCACAACACGAATTCATTCGAAACGAACACAGTACAACCATCCAGCACGAGAAGATAAATAATCTTAGCAAAGATCAAGTCCAAACACTAATATTCCGACTCCGCCCAATTCGCATAACTGCGTATTAACAAAGGTAAAGTTTCACATAACTTTTTCCTGGGACAATTGAGAGTATCCAACGTAAATTCCCTTCTCATCAAATCCAGTTATAGTTAGCGTAAAATCGTAAGACTGGTAAATAGACACTGTCTTGATACTTATTTCCAGTGTTTTGCACTCACTGACTGACTAACTCACTCTCCGTTTGAGTTCAATCCATTTCTTTTCCTTGCACTTCCCATTATTGTCCGTAAAACATCTACTGGGTGGGCTAAAGAAAGTCCTCCACATCGCGCACTCACGGCAACTCACTCGTATAACCGTCCAGCTTGAAAATGACGATATAAGTCCACGAATAAGGCGTGGCGAAGTGATAATACAATCCCTGGTATCACGGGGTATAAGAACGACGCAGCTACGCAAGATATCACTCACAGCATAACATGAGATGAACTAAGAACTTGAATTTTCGGTATCAACAATTAACCCTACCGGAACTCGGATGAAAACAAGAATCAGAATGCCGCCAACACAAGCCCTGCGCAAATGACACTCGGGCAAGACGGTGCGAAACCCGAAGCGCGGGAGCCTCAACTGTGACCAAGCAAGCCATCATCATGTTGCAGGCAGGGATACACGAATTCAACCTTCGATAAAACTGTTTATGTGGTGTTGACGCCGGCTACGCCTTGCCAACATAACTGCATTATCTGAACATAAATATAGTCGACTACAGAACTGCAAAACGCAGATCGTGTAACGCAATGCCATCGTCGACAAAAATAAAAAGCCCCTACAGGTTTGATAATCATAATCAATCAATCACGCAATAATCAGTCTTTCTTTCCATTCCATAAAAAACAATACATCAAATACCTCAAACAGACAAAAATATGGAAGGAGTAGCTGGAAATCCATTTAGGCCCTGAAATCCCTACCGCCCTAAAACAAAGCATTTACAGAAAATCCAAATAACGAAAAAAAGTCATAACACAAACAAGACGGACGGCCAATACACTGACTTACCTCATAGTTTTGGATAATGTTTTGTTTTAAGGTGTTTGAATTTGTGCGAAAATGTTTTACTATCTGATTATCTTTTATGAATTTGGTAGTGAAGGCCAAAGAATAGGCCCAGTTTTTCGAATGGCGTTGTCGCCAAAAGATTCTTTTTTTGTCAAGTTTTAGTCTTGGCGGGTCTTGTAGGGTAGTCGTGAACAGATCGTTTTGTATAAACTAATTTTTTGAAAGCCACGGTAGATCATTTTTTAGAAATCTAAACATGAACGCTCCAAGTTCCAATGTATAAATATCTGTAACAGCTAAACGATTATGTTTAACAAATAATGGGTCCGAGTATGGCTTCTGAGTCGGCTATTAGATACAGATCGTATCCCCCATATGTGTATTTAACAAGTTTATCCATGCAAGTTTTTCCCTATATGAGAATTCCATAGTTAATATAGGGTTAAAAATTAACGTACCATAGAGTGAATGTAATACAGTGTTGGGATGTGGTGCTTGAGTTTATTGATGACACCATATTTTTTGATCTGTTTTTTGATATACAAACTCGATATGATTTTCCATGTTAATCACCTCATCAATTAGTCATCACCCCAAAATTTAGTAACTTTACGCTTCAAGTATGGTGCTATTTAACGTAGCAGGTAAATCAGCACCTTGTTTTTGTTGATGTCATATAAGTGTACCACGTATCATGTAATTTGATTTTGCTGGATTTACTGTGAGTTTTTGTTTGCCTTGAACCAATTGCTAACGTTCTTTAATTCTTTGTTAACTTCATTTATTTTAACTGTTGATGTCATTATCGAGTAAAGAAGAGTGTGGTCAGTCAGTACATGCAAACATAATGAAATCAAGTACATTGTGAATATACGTAATAATTTACATACAAAATAAGAGTATTGGGCCCAATATGGATCCCTGTGGAACAACCGCATAAAATAATTTTAAACGTCTGAGTTACAATTATCATAAAAACATAGTGTGGTTCTGATTACTTAAGGGTAGTCTTCTTAAAAACCATTCAATAAGGACTACACCACGGAATCCCATAATGCTCTAAGTTGTGTAAGAAGTATCTTGTGATCAATCAACTCAATTCTTTAGAATAAGTCTAGGAATCTTCCTATTGTTGTTTGATTTTTTCTTTTCGACAGCATATTGACACCTCTACTAGTCGGGCAATAGCCATGTATTAAAGTTGAATGTTAATAGAGTCCAACGCACCTGTTAGAGTTTATATACGAGAAAACCATGCAGACCCGGAAGAAGGGGTCGGCAAATTTTTAAGTCATTTTGGCCCAAAGCATCGCATTATGAACCCATTCTCATTTTAGCCCCCTCTACAAAATCCCCAGTGTTTCTATGATACTAAGATCGGTCTCAACAAAATTGCTTGCTTATAACATATTTTTTTCTAATTTCATTTTACATACAGTTTTACTTACAACCTCCCTAAGCACAGTGTAACTGTCAATAAATAATCATTTTTGTGTACTGCTAAGTAGCCAATCAACAAGCTTTATAACAGACACGCCCCCCCGTTGATTGAATGCATTGTACTTCTATTTCAAGCATGATTAGAAAGCCTATTTGGAACCAAATTTATGAAAAAAAGTGTTGACTTTATTGAAAAACCACTTGACTTTTTCTGCATGGTGAATCGTTGGACTACAAGTAGTACTATTCATTATATGGCCGTCTCTCCCCTGGTTAGGCCGTTCTTCATAGACAAAATATCATCCTGTTTGTGAATAAATGCAGAGATTGATTTTACCCACCCTGTGGTTGCCCAGTGGACAAGCCATTGGGTAGGTTATTTGATCTCCTATTGTTGTTGAAAATCTAATGAATAGCCATGTTGAACAAGCGTGAAGCATTATTGATTTTGTAGTACCGGTACTTAAAGGTCAAGAAAGCTTGAATGACCTATGCTGTCTTATTTATATGGGCATGTTTTTAAGAAAGAAATAAAACATAGTAATCATTGATAGCTTATAATATCGCTTGTGAAAAAAATACTAGAGGCCTTCAAAAATATTTACGTTACTATATTACAAATTCTAAGTAAATTTTGATAGGTTTATTTTCATTTTGGAAAGCAGGTAGTGTACGGATGATGCTCACACAGGGCCAATTTATTTAGTGATCGTACCCGGACAAGTTACACTGTGCTAAAGTTTTTCAGCACGTTCCATTTTGAATTACTTTTCACCCAAGAAACGTTCAACAATGGCACCCGCATAAAACATGTCAAATCAATTCAGCAGTGTTTTCTAGTTTAGCAAAAAGTGAGTGCTTTCCTTCGTCAAATAAAAGTGATTTTAAGCCAAAAAAAGGATAAATTTGGTGCCCCTCGTTTCTGATGGCGGGGTTTCACGAAAAATTTATATTGCGCACAACGATTCAAGCCCGGGCCTACCTTCGAAGAAATAAAATCATTGTTGCTCATTGAAGTTGGAAATGATCCTGCTATAGGTTACGCAGTATGTTTCCAAACATCAATTGCGATTAAAATAACATGTTTATCCCTTGTAGTAGCTAGAAATAAGCACCAAAATGTCTATCACATTCTGGGCGCCTGCCTAGGGCCAGAAGGACACATCAAGAGATTACTTTGTCCACGTTGTTGTTTTAGTCTGATTGTCTGTTGTGATGTCTGTAGTCTGTGTTGTGAAAAAGGTAAACATTGGCTGTAACCTACTCATACCTTCGAGGATTTAAACCAAACTGAGTCATAGGTGCAATGTGAGATCCTGCATTTGTTGATGAGGGGCCAAAGATCACATACCAAGTCAAAGGTAATGTGAGGTCAAATTTGAAAATGTAAATTGACCTGAATAAAGTGAAGTTCAATTGGAACCAACTTGGTTTATGGCGATTACACGCAAACCTTAATTTGTAGGGTTCTCATCAAAGGTCACATGTCAAGGTCAATAGGTAATATGAGGCCCATCTCCAAACCGCGACGGCAGTCGACACTTTGCGTCCGAAGGACCGCGCTATGTTTACGAGATTGTTCTAGTCACGCACTTGGATGTCTTACCTTTTTCAGCAAAAAGTGTTTACTGGCAGCACTTTCAACTTTCTTTGCCGGGTTAGCTAAGGAAAATGCGGACATGCCAATAAGTTAGACAGATAAAGTTTTTTTTTTCAAATCTTCTTTTATTCGTCATAAGCTTACTTACATGCAGTTCGTCGTCTTCCCTGATGTCAAGGTTTTCTCCAGTGCGTTATCGTCTTCAAATGTTTGATGATCAGATTAAAGAGACATGGGGACACTTCAAGAAAAAGGAAGCGCCCCCAATTGTGGTCGAAACTCCCGTTTTTTGGCATATTTGGAATGTTACCAATGTATTAGATAGCACCTGAAGTGAATAAAGCTGAATATGCCGGTTCTTTATGTAATAAGATGGTGATTTAGTTAGTATTTTTGTCGTGCATGACAGAAATTCAAAAAGTATGGGTTTCTCTGTGGATCAATACGATAGTAGGCAAAGTTCAAAACAGGTTCACGGTTTTTCATTTGGATTGTTTGTCAAATAAATCCTCGAAAACATCTCGGAGGCGGTTACACCGATCCAGTACAAAAAATTGAGAGACAAATGATCTCAATAAATGCACTCCAGTCACTTAAGGCACGGAGAAACACCTGTCCAGAGTCCTTAGAAATAGGCATGGTCCGTTAGATTTGCGATTTTTGTTTATGTTTTTAAAACCAACTCATAGAGAGATACTGGGTTGGGGCTTTACGTTACCATAAGGACTATGGTCTGGAACAACTCTTAATTTAAAAAGAATTCCCAACACGAATTATATCTTTGGCCCATACTCAAGTTGTTAAAACACCCTTATTTTTATCTCCCTGGCGCTTTAGCAGAAGTGAATTTGTTAGGTGAAATCTGTCGGTCGGCGTCTGTACCTCTGTATACGTCTGTCACATCAGGACCCTGATCTAATTGCTCGACACTTGCACTGTCGACCTTAGTATCTACCGATGTGACAGACAGGTCCAAGTCTTTACGCCAAAAGCAAAGTCATACTCTGTGTATTTTTTACTTTTTCGCTCGTATTCCCTGAAACCGTTGATCCCCAGGAATACTGTGCAAAGTCTCTCTTAAACCTTCTAAATGCATTTCAAACAAGGTAATAACTAAAAAAGTAAACTTCTGACAGATCCCTTATCCAAGATGATGATGAAACTTGGTATGGGCGTTTAGTGTAAGTGCAAGTAAGACCCATGCACTGTGTCATTCATTATTGGTACATATTGGTGCAGCAATGCATATTTGCTCCGATGGCTCATTGCTAACAAAGTGTACTTCTACCAGAGCCGAGGTGTCCAAATTTGACAAAAATTAGTATGTGGATAGCGGTTTGCAAGTAAATTAGACCCGATTGTGTCATCGTAATTTGTGCATATTAATGAGTTATTTGGCATAGTTTTTGATTTTGGCTCATAATAAAAAGGTGAACTTTACTACATCCAAATTATCCGAAGATGAGGAAACATGTATTCGGGCGGTGGTATAAGTGGATGCAAGGAATACCTATGATATGTGTCATCACTATTGCCTATATTAATGGCTCATTTGCATATTTGTCTTGATTGACACTTAAGAAAAGTGAAACACTAATACGAGACCTCAATATCCCGCCAAAATAATGAAAGTTGGTATGTAGTTAGTTGTATTGGGGCATACTAAATGAGTTTAAATGTATATGCTCTGATTTTTCATTACTAACAAAGTTCACTTCTACCAGATCCAAAGTTAAACATTTATGAATCGTGGTATGTGGGTAGCGGGGGCGTACAAATAAACCCAATACCACAGTTCATTGACTACTATTGACATATTAATGAGCTCAGTTGCCAATTTGTCATGGCAGGGGATCGTCTAGATTGTCTTGTTTTAACTTGGCAGTATTTTTCATTTATGTCAACCAAGTATGATAAACGAACGCGTTTCAGATACTTTAGTTGGAAAATTTGATAATGTTTGCTAAATCTTGCAAATAGCTCTAGAAACATAAATTTGGACACATATTTAAACAATTGATAGTTCTGAGGTCTCTTTAATAAATTTGACCAAAATTTTATCAATGTTCTTCTTCCAAGAACTCTGAAGTATTTACTCAGTGTACATCGTACAATGTCACTAATAATACTGAATGAATATTTGGTTAAAAAACAACAATATACAATGTGGTGTTTCTATATTATAGATGTCAAAGCACAATGATTTTATTTTCTTATAAGATGGGCCCACATCTCTCCTCTCTACTCAAGTCATCAAAAAAATTCAAACTGCTGACCAAGTCAGTTGTGGTTTCCCTAAATTTACCCATTTTTGGCCAAAAAATAAGGGAAAATCATAAAAAAATAAGAACATTTTTGAACAAACTATGCCATTTAAAGAAGTTTTGTGAAAGCCATATACTTAATAGGCTATTATTAATATTTTCATAAACTTGTATTGGTTTTCCTTCATGCGTTTTCCACTCTCGTCCATAAACATTGAGATTGGTGTTTTTCAAAACATCAATACTTTCATGTAAATTAGTGATTTTTCACTCTCTCATACGAGATGGTCTAGAAACACTGTGATTTTTTTAGCCATATTTTCATGAATGGTTTGTGGTAGGGGGTCTACATATTCAGTATTCCTAGATTTTGAGATATTGCATGGTTTTCTAGTAGATTAACTCTTAAATACAAGTCTTTCAAGAATTTTAGAAAAACATGGTAAAAGCGATATTGGACGATAATTTGAAAATATATTAGTATCAGACTGCGTGGCACAAATCTGTTCTTAATTTATAGTTGACTTTCTGAGATACGTATCGTACATGCATACACCACCTTTTTCCCGGTCAATTCTATTTGTGTACTCAATATTGAATCCATCTATGCTCTAAATATCATTTGGTTTATCTTTTAAATGGGTTTCCGAAATTCCTATCACGTTAAAGTCACACTCTAAAGATTTTATACATTCATTAAGAGAATCGAAATTTTTGGATAGACTTCTGATATTAATATTGAGCAAGTTGTTCCACAGCTGGCATTTTTATTTAAACGAAAATGTTCAGTAGTTAAATAAGAACACATATGGCTGTTGTTGTCGTTACTTGTTACATCGTTATAGCCCTTATTTGTTAATTTGGAATCAAATCGTAGAGGGTTGAAAATCATGTCGTCATATTTTTAAAGATCTGCATCGGTTATTCTGAATCTAGGAGATTCGTTTAAGAGTCATTTAAATCATTTTCCATATCTAGTTTACATCTGTTGCATGATTATTACTACCATTTTGGGGGACACGTCCATCCTTGTTTTTTAAAGATTTTAGTTGTAGGTTTCAATTTGGTACAGTTTTTTTGTGTATAAATCCATTACATTATTTACAACAAATACTTTATGACAAGTTTTCACAATTTTGTGCCCCCAAGACATGTTCATGCTTTTGAGCGGCATCTACATAACCATTAAATACAAACAATAAATATCTAAAATAAAACAAAAAATGTATTTAAACTAAGAAAATTAAATAGCACCAAAAAAAATAACAGCCAAATATAATAAGGTGCTGTCCAAATGAGCAAAATAATTAAATACTCAGTGCATAATCACCACAAGGTCAAACTTAAAGAAAAGAACACAATTTGGTCACCTAGTCATAATTAAAGATCCAAAGATATAGCATTATACATTATTATTCAATATTCATCATTTCACTGTGAAGCAAAATGTCATTATTTGTTCACATTTTTACTGTTTATTTTTCAACTAGGTAATGTGACAGTTTTGTTAATCACTTACTTTGTTAATAAGTTCAATTTCATTTTAAATATTATTCAATATTCATCATTGCACTGTGAATCAAAATTTCATTTCATTTATATTCCTTGTTACTGTTTTTTTTTTCATCAACTAGTTAATATGACAGTTTTTGTTGTAATCACTTACTTTGTTAATAAGTTCCATTTATGTCCCTGAGGCTCAGAAGCCCCTCCTTGGTACCCCTCGGATTTATCTCAAGTAATACTGAGGTTAGGGCTCTCTTTGGTACAACGCGCTAATTTTCCGTGGCGTTTCTCTCCACATATACCTCCAATACCAAAGTCTGATACCCTTCTGATACAGCTCTCCAACTTCTGTTTTCAATCCATTTGCTCCTCTCTGATGTCCAACTCCTTCTTCAAATCACTACAAAGTCTGTACGATTTATCTCCTTTAATAAAACGTTGCTTGTCTTGAGGAATGTTAATCTTGTGTCTGTGTACCGTAGTACCTTTACAGGATGTGGCGTGGCGCGCGGGGGTGCCAATGTCCGCGGTACAACCATTGCCATCGGGGCGATGGCAACGTTCCACTTCAACTTTGTTCTCAAAACCAAAATTGGATAGCACATTATCCACAATTTCCATGACATTTTCATGATCACTTTCAGAATACCCAATAATACGGATGTTATTTCTCCTCGTGTGGCGCTCCAGTCTGTTAATTTCACTGTACAGCTCACCAATGTGCTTTCTGTTGGCAAAAGTGCGCTCACCTGCATTATCGACCTCAGTTTTTAATTGAGACATCGAATTCCACGGCTTTAGTAATATCCAGTTTAAACGTACCCAACTCCTTTTTAGTTTATCTTGGCCAGTGAGAAGTTGAGTAAGCGATTGTAGTACAGTTTGCTCAAATACGTCATGCTTTGTAGCAGTCTGTTGTGCTGGTATATCTCACCAGTTGATGCAGTGCCCGGCACGCGGGAGTCAGCTCGGTTTGTATTTACCGCGTCATACGGTGTATCCATGGTGACGTTTTCGCTGTTTTCACAGGTCCATTAGTTAATGAAAACACTCAAAATCTCTTTCCGTATTGTCAATAGCAGCTCCAAACACAGATGCAATGATCTTTGATTATTTATACAAAAGTTTAGATGAAAATAATATGGTGACACGCAGCATAATTAGGTGAAGTAATGATGACCAAGCGGTGACTCGACACACACGTCTGTTCTATGTGAGCGCCATGAGTGTTTAGTGAGTGCCATGAGTGTTTAACATGGACCAACATGTACTTACATACCAAAATAAATTATAAGAGAAGGGGATTAATACTAATAGTAATAAAGGGAAAAATACATACTAGACCAAAAAAAATGGAATATTGAACAGTAGATAGTCTGGTAGAACCATAATGAATAAGAATAATGCTGGCAACCTAAAGCAAATTAAGTCACGAAACAGGGGACACAACCGAGACTTACAGATTAAGACGGGGAGGGGAGAGGTGACAGCAATGCTAAAAGGCAAACAGATAAATACCGTTTCAGATGTTTCTTGCCACAAACGGATGGGTATTCCCTTTCCCTAAAGTTGGTCAGAATGAACCTTAAGTAGCAGCTTACATACAGCATTCGGGGTTATGTGATCCAAGAATCATTGAAGGTTTCATTTCAGGACTTTGTTGAAAAAATGTTTAACATTTTCATTTGGCGTTCACCGATCAAAATAACTTTTGAGGGTTGGTGAACATAGGAAGTTAAGGGATAAGTGATCAAAGCTCAGCTATGAGATCATTTGATGTCATTTTGATTTGATTGCCATGTTCGCTAAATATGGCGGATTAAAAGAGCCGGCGATAGATAACTTGCCGATTGCACCTCAGAAGGAATACAGACACAGGAACGCCACAAATGACTCCAAAATAGCCACATTGCTGGAGTTTATTTTAAATGTTTACGGGAAAAAAGTGCAGTGCTTCGGTGGACCGGAATGAGATAACGTCAATGGAAGATGAGAGCACGTCCATCGCTGTTGGACTCGGGAAATTGAATGGCAAGAAAGTGGTCACGTGGTAACTTTTTATTCATACCGCTGACTTTATACTGTTTGTAGTGGAATGTGAATAAGTATTCAGATATGATTTTGTGCAAAAAACGTGATTTATCATTCAAATTGCAATGCGGATATCTCAAATTTTCCGATTTTTTTAAAGACCACTGTCTTCCATTGACGTTCTCATTTCTGGTCCACATAAGCACCGCACTTTTCTCCCTTAAACATTTAGAGTAAATCCTAACAAACCCGTGCAATTCATTTGTGGCGTTCCTGTGTCTGTATTCCTTCTGAAGTGCAATCGGCAAGCTATCTATCGCCAGCTCTTTTAATCCGCCATATTTAGGGAACATGGCAATCAAATCAAAATATTTTTCGCACTCTAGGATTCTGAGGAATAACTTTGTTTCAAAAACATAACTTGGGCATTCAATGCGCCTTACGTGGTTAAGAACCGATATTACAATTTGAAAATCATTTTGTGATTATGATTTTTTGTTCTGCATGTTGCAATACTTTTGTACAGTGTGTGTACAAAATAAATGATTGTAAACTTCCACAATACATTACAGAATGCCACGGGTTCAAGTCCTGGATGGTCAGTGAATTTTTGTTTCTGTTATTGGCATTTATGATTTTGAATGCTCATACTCATTGCCTAAGGCTAAGGGTGTGCAAACATTTAAGGTCTAAGGTCATCAACGTTAGACCATACTAACCACAAAACCACCAATGTTTACTTGTATATAGAGTGTCCCTGAGATTTTAGCTACAGAAAAATCGGAAAAAAGGTGGATAAATGCCTAAATTCGGGATATTTTAGCACCTACCAGGAACTTGTCCCCGTTGGCGGCGTACATTTTATGAGTAACTACAGTTTAGCTAGTGAAAAACCTTTGGGCAAACGATCCTTAACTGTCAAAGTAGACGATATAAGCTTGTATTGGCAGTGAAGCCGGTGACATCAAATATGACATGAGGTTTCAGATAGTCCATCTAGAAGCACCACGCCCCTGTATAGTGATCTGTCTATGGAGCGCGCCAGCTTCTCGATGGACTAGTTTCAGATTACTGTTTCGTTGCAGAAGAGTCGAAATCCGATCGCTAATACCGATTCCAGGAAGTACGGCAAGTAATGTTTTGGTTAAGAAACAAACGTAAATGGATGTAATGAATCCTGAGGCCTATCTTGGTAACAAAAAGTGGGCATTTCTGTACTATAGAAATATATGTACAGAAAGCTCCAAAGTTACCATTGGCCCATGTAATTAAAATGTATTATTTATGATCTCCTTATTTTAGCTAAGCTATCTTAGACTCTTATGTCCAGTCTGGTAGATTTGTAACCCCCTCATCATCATCATCATCGTCATCATCATCGTCATAATCGTGGTCGTCGTTATCATTTGATTTATATTGCGCCAATACAAAGATACATCAAGCGCTAGCTAACTAACGTCAGAGCATGAAAAAGCATGTTAGCAACAGGACTCGTGGACACGTATTGGGCAGAATTATCAAGGTTCGATAGAATTATTTTCTGTGTGTGCCTTCTCGATTTAGGTTCAACGTATGAATTTCAATGCAACAACGGAGAATGCATTTCTAAAAGCCGGTATTGTGACAGAAACGTAGACTGCGCGGACCACAGTGACGAGATTGATTGCGATGTGACTTGTAAGTTAATCATCAACTGAATCTTTTATTGTTTGGTAGTATTATTTTAACACATAATTTAAATTAACTTGGACTTTGTTAGAGGCATCAATATAATTATTATTTTTTTCCTGTACACAATATTTTCTTGTAACATATTAGAATAGGTTTTCTACATAATAGTAGGCATATCGTAAAAATACTATGGTCAAAATTCCGAATTTTAATGCATTTTTAGATACTGTTGTTTAACTTACAAAATTTGTTACAATTTCCATAATTGTGTTATGATATAAAATAAAATTGAGTAGAATTGAAATATATAACCCCCCGTTCAATCCGAATAGAGTCAATAGGTAAGTCGGTGGCTTTTTTAAGATGGCTTCCCAATTAATACAAGCAAGGCACAGGTGCATTTAGGCAGCCATCTAAAAACCCTAACCTAAGACTTCTTTGTTTAGTTCTTTGGAAGCCAGTTCCTGTTTAAATAATCCTCCATATATGATCTACAACTGCATAAGTTTTAAATGTTTGAAACAATCCAATTGTTTTCCTCTCGCTCTGACGACTTCGCTGCAGGCCCCATAGGGTCGAGCCTACATTTCCTATATCTGCCCATTCAAATATTCCATAGCCTCAGCAAGTTTTTTCAATGGGTAGAAAATAAACAGATTTTCTTTTTTCTTATTCAATTTCCCCTTAAATAATAACCTCATGAATCGTCGTCAACAATCCTTTCCGCTTCAACTGAGATGGGGTCAGCCGCATTGAAGCCCGAACATCGTTAGTTGTTTTATAGAACGCAAAAATTAAAGGTCTTTGGGTGAACCTCCACTCTAGGAACACTAACAGTGTAATTTAATAAACCCCCCTACACGGTTCTTGGTCGAACCGAAAGAAATAATTTTTATTTGGCCACGAAAAGAATTTTAGAAACCAAAGGGTTATCGCACTTTCACGTACTTTTTCATATATCATTGAACATTCCTAGGGTCTATTTAAAATTTGAAGGTTTCTTCATAGAACGTTTTAAGGTTCTTTATTAAATCATTTACAGAACTTCTTTATAGAACTTTAGGTGCTAAATACAGGACAAACAGGTTCTATGGTGTGATCTTTATTTCTAAGAGTGTTTACTTTTTTACACGTAAGTGGTTAGTCTGCGCGTTTAAGTGGCCCACCCGTGGTCATGGTTTATCAACCTAAAAGTTTTTTCATTTAAATGTCGATCTTGATAAGAATTTAATAATTCGATTAATGCTGCCAATTAAGCTTTCATTTGTACTAGGTGACTCTTCTGACTGGTTCTACTTTGAATGCGGAAGTGTGTGAATACATCTATCTTTGTGATAAGTGTGATCACTACGAAGGATTTGGCCTGATGGAAGTGACGAAAAGGACTGCTGTGTGAGTTTAAGTTCGGGTTTAAACTACCAAAGGCTGACAAATAAGTTATTCACTCAAGATTATATTTTAGAATAATATGCTTAACACTCTTTATTGCTGCAGCATGCACAGAGGCCCCATTTTTTTCGATAAGGTGGTGACCTAATTTGACAAAGGTTGTCATATATCAAATTGTTGGTAAGCTATGGTCCACTGGAGTCATGAAATGCATGATGCAAAAATTAAAGTCCCTCACCGTACACAACAAAACTTAAAGTCTTCATGGGGGTACTACAGGTCAAAGTTCCCCCCCTATTTTCAGTATAAAATTTTGAAAATAACATGCCCTTTGATACCTTTTATCAAGCGTTATCACAATCTGGAGTTGGTCCCACTCATGATATTTTGACCCCAATCTTGACACCGAAACCTTCTATAAAGTTGATAAATAGCCTTTTCTTTCCCTGCCCCCCAAAAAATCTTACCCCAACCCCCAATGCTGTTTTGAGATTGAGCTGTCAGAAAACACCGTGGTTGCACTATAGAAATGATTATGCAAGGAGCATTCAGTGTGTTTGCTGGGTGTGTGGATGAGTGTGTGTATTGTGTTTGTGTTGTGTACTGTGGTGTGTGTGTGTGTTGGGGGGTGGGGGTTGTGGGAGGAAATAAACTTGATATTTTACTATACATCGGCCAACTCGTATTCAAGCGTGACGGTCAACTTTTGCTACGTCATCAACTCTATTTTTCATAATCTTAGGTAAGGGCAGTGGTTTAACCAGCGGGGGGGGGGGGGGCTCTGCTCGAACCCCCTTGCCCCCCCTGCCAGCCCCCTCCCCCATCCCATAATTGACGTTCTATGGAAAGGACACAAATTAGCACCCTCCCAATATGCCTCGGCAACCCACTGCTCTACCCCCCCCCCCCCCTTTTTGCAATGCCTGGTTGCGCCACTGGGTACGGTTTAGATAACTGGACTTTCTCCTAACCCTAAATACAGGAGCGGACGATGTGACATAGGGTATAGCCTGCGCCTAAATTTATAGTCCTGAGGCGCAATCTCCTATATAAGAAATGATTTCTCCACAATTTCCCTTATCTTCAGTCCGCTCCATCTTTCACAGGGCTTATATTTCAAAAAATATATGGGCCTGTCTGTGCATCCTATTACCCAGGAAATGATTAGTTCAAGTACATTTATAGGCCATAATATATTCATGCGCCGCGGTGATATCTTCTATTTAATAAATGTAAATTTATAGGCCTTCCGATGCAATCTTCTAATCTAAGAAATGTTTTACCCCACAATGTCCCTCATTTCTTCAAGCCCTGCCTTTTTTCAGGGCCTTCTTATTTTTATTTTTTTACTATTCACTAAATATATAGGACTGCTGCGCAAACCAGCTATGAAATGACTAGTTAGAAAAATGATTGACCTACGCGCACCCTCTTGCTAAGGAATTGTTAGTTCAGTAAATTTATCAGCCTGCAGCGCAACCCTCTATCTAAGAAATGATTGGTCCATAATTTATAGCCTACGCCGTATAATTTATTTATAGACCTCAGGCACAATCCTTTTAACTTAGCAATGATTATTTCAATAAATGTATAGGCGTTGTGGCGCAACCCTCTTGGCTAAGAAATGATAGTTCATTAAATACATGCCTGCAGTGCATCCTCTACCTAAGAAATGATTAGTTCAGGCCTGCGCAATTTCTTTTAGCTAAAAATGATTAGTTTCAGTCAATCTATACCCGTGGCACACTCATCTTTAGCTAAGAAATGGTAGGTCGTAAATTTATAGGCCTGAGGCGCTTCTTAGCTGCAAAATGGTAAAATAGGCCGGCGGCGTAACTCTTTTATAGCTGAGAAATTATTAGTTAAGTAAATAGATATAAACAGCCGGCCCCCCAAAAAATCGCTCTTTTTTTTTCTGGTTTATGTTTGAGTTAAACTTTAACACTCCGGCTAACCAAGCCTTATTCATAAACATTGTTTGGGGGGGGGGGTACCACCCCACGGGAGTTCGTTATAAAGCATCCGATGCTTCTAACAGTGCATATGTATATTTTCCCATTGCTTACCAAAACAAGTACCAGCATACCTAGTATGGCGTAACAACTGCACAATTGGCGAAAATCATTGTGGGCCTCATTCTGAGGAAAAAGTAGAATAAATCGGATTTTTCATGGCGGTTTAGCAGACTACTTGTGCAGAAATGGCAATATGAGTAACACTGGTTGGATGGGTTATGAGACGAGTCCTTCTAGTCAAGAGTTTTAAGAGGGCCATACTGTGAAATATTATTTTTTAAAATGTACCATTAAAGATTCTTGGGATGGCAACCACCCCCCTCTTACCCTTCGCCTTTGAAGGCAAACCCTAACCCCGGATGTACCTTCACAAGAGTACCCAGAAGCTTTTTACAAAACTTTTGGCATTTTACAACCGCGCCATAGGATTTAGTTATATTAAGTACACGTTTAACGGGCTGAAAATTACCGCACGTCCCCGTACCCACTTTTCCCACTACGAACCCACCGGCTGAAAATGATCTACCATATATACTTTAGCTTAGTGGCTACATATGCTTAAACTCTGGTTAAACCCGACTATTTTAAACAACATACACTGGCCTAGTGCGGGGCGGTAACATGGCCCAAACTTCAATGATTGCAACTTTGGTACAATTAATGTTTTAGTCTTCCATTGTTGCCAAAAAGTAATAAGTCAGCTTCCCCATCGGTTTACTTCTGTGAATCATATTGTACGTACACCCTCGCAATAAGTATATCACTTGGTTAGTTCATGCAATTTTTAACATAGTTCTTTTGTTTGCTTTTGGTTTTTTTGGGTTCTGTTATTATCTTTGTCTGGTATTTTTTTAAGCTAAAAAGACAAAGCATTACACTTAAGGTTTTTTCCACTACTCACGTTTGTGACCTAAGGGGTCCCCCACTTTGAGGGGGGCCATAAGCAAGGCAAAAGTGCTAATACGTGAGTTCCGGGTGGGGGGGTTATACCTTGAAAATAGGGGCAAACCCTTGCTTCGAAATGCGTCAAAATCTCAAAATGGAACAGGCAAGCTCTTTCCCGGCCAAAGATCTCTGGGTGGCCACCTCCCCCCACCCCCGGTCTTTACGGGCTACTGCACGTAGTTCAATAATATAGAGGAAATTATTAATAACTCATTCTAACATTGATATGATGAAATACTTTTAATCCTATCAAAACTTTCTGAAGTATAGACAGTTTCACACGCCAATACTCCCCACTTTGGATGCCTACTCTACACCCAGGTAATGGATCATTGTTTTAGCTTAAATTTGTATTGCAGTGTTATGAAAATGATGAATGGAATTATCTGATGTCACTTTACCATATATTAAGCATTTTAATTACGGGAGAAAATAAGTCCGATGCTGTAGTCACATGATAGATGGTATTTATCTCATTTTGGTGGATCAACCCAAAAATCAACCCCCCCCCCCCCCCGTGAATCTATCCTTCCTTTAGATATTTATATGAACCTAATAAAATGATGCTAACTACATATCATGATAGGTACATATCCGAACATACCTGCTTATAACACAAAAGCATTGGAAGTTGTAATATAATGTAGATGCATACCAGTGTCAATTTCATTTATTGGTGATTTTCATAGGGGGTCCTTTCCCCACTCATAACTCAACTTGTACACGTTTATATTTTTTGCATCATGCAGTTTCGGATTCCTGAGATTTCAAGCTTCATTTTGATATATGATGCACTTTGTTCAATTAGGTCACCGGCTACTCGAAAAATAGAGGGTTTTTCGGGCTCTTGCTGCAGCACTAATTAAGACTATAGAAATATCAGTAGCAAAGTTCTAAGCAAAAATCGTCCGAATCAGGGCTAAAATACTCTCTAAACTCCTTAGATTAAATAATCAATCTATTTATTAATCTTTCCATGACCAGCGGAACATGGGTTTTTTTTCAAACACTAACGTGCGCTGGCCATCTTCAGGGAAAGATTAAGTAACGGTATAATGTGTGTCAAAAACTTCACCGGTTTTGTCTATCAATTGTTTCCTATTAGCATCTATGGCAGTCACATTGGGGCGCATATTGTAGGAGAGCACAACCCCTGAAGTGTTCCTCGGGTGTTACCTGGGCCTGTTATAAAGGGTGGGGAATGGAAAAGTTCAATCAACATTGCAAAAAAAAAAAGCCAACATGTTGCCGTATTTGTTTTCTACTTTAGCTATCACAGTCAACCATTGGCATATTGTAGGAGAGCACACTACCTATAACATTTAAGACCCATTGGATGTTCCTCCGGGTCTGTCATAGGATGGGAAAATATAAAAGATCAAAATGTTGTGATACGGTATCACATTAAAAAGTATTCAAAATAGTTCTATAAATCACACGCAATTTGTAAGTAGAAAACGATTCTTTAACAATAAATATCACTCTATATTGTGGTGAAACATTGAGTCCGAAGGCGTTGTAGTTCAACGACAATATGCTCATACAGCAAAGATTTCAAAACTGGTAGTATGTATATCCAAAGTTCTACGTTACAAATCTGCAGGAATCTTCGTCAATAAATAATCTCCATTGTCCAGCAGCTTGTTAAGGTGACAAGGTTCTATAGATCCCTTGACGACACGAAATTCTGCAGCATAGCAATCCGAATGACTTACTCTATGAGTCTGTCTGTGGTCTGTCCAATTTTAGGACCACAAAATTGAATCCTTTTGATACCAAAACTTCAAAGATGAGAGTAGATAGAAGTAGGTCTTAAAGGAGAACCTGTACTAAGAATAACTTATACAATATACGCTATTAGATAACCATTGCACACATATCGATTGGTTTCATGGAAAACGGAATTATACTAACCAATAAAAATGAATTAAAACATTTTGTCTGACTATGCGCTATTTGAAATTCGCGCTAGTGTATATGGGCTATATAGATGTGTTATGTCATACGGAGGCACATTAGCGTCATACACCTTCACACGTGACGCTTCATAATGTGTATTTCCTACGCCATGTATGACGCAAATTTGCCGGCCATATCGCATTTGACACATTACACGCTAGCGTGAATTTTAAATACCGTGTAGCGCATGGTCACACTATAGATGTATAGAGTATATTGTATAATATTACTCGTTGTACAGGTTCTCCTTTAAGCTAGTGTCGTAGCAAAATTTATAACTATATATCCTGATACTGCTCAGATCCACAAGCTTTGCAGATCAAAATTACTGGCACAGTTCTGTTGTGTCCAGTACTATTTTATACACCACAGCAGTATAATCTTCGTATCTTAAAATAGGTTACTTTACACCACATTCTAACATTGTCCAATAGGAAAGTATACTTGTGAGTTGTGACATCATACTGAGCAATTACCTATTTTGCTATCTTGCTGGTAAAATAGCTGAAACTCACCAGTTATATAAAGTTCTCTCCAGAAAGTTATCTATAGCCGGGAGCGGACATCCGGTAGTTCAACAAAATCTGTATGGCAACGGCATGGCAACAACGTGCGTAATTCGATGCGCGCTGCACGCATAGTGTCATACTATGTGCAGTGAACTTAAACACGCAATTTGCGCAGTTTGTTTTCACCGCGATTCGGGGATTCCCTGGGATTCCCCTTTGTTTTCACCGCGATGTGACGTCAGCCCGCTCCCGGCTAGAGTATTAAGCATGTACACAGATGGTGGAATTCCCTGTTTAGGATTTCATTCTCTGAAGTTACAAACAGAAATAAAATTAAATCACAAAAAATGAGAATGCTATAACATGATGCTATACGTTTTTTTTTTCTATTTGAGCCATTTCGGCCGAAACTTGGGAATATTGTAGGAGAGCTCAAGTTACTGTTACGTGTAACTTCCTGGGATAATTTCTATGTCTGTCATAGGGTGGGAATTGTAAAAACGGTCGATTCACTGCAAAAAAGTAAACATTTTTTCCATAGTTTTTACTAGTTTCTACTACCCATGTCAATCAAATTCATGAGCACACACCCTGGGGCACTCCCCCCTTAAAGTGAACACTGCCATGTTTTGTCGGTTTATAGATTTTAATTAAATGTTTTGGGTGTAAATACGGTATATATATATTTATTTTAAAGAATAGCAGTGGAAGTAATAATGAGTTAAAATGCTAAAGATAACACTCAACACGGTTCATTCTTTGATGTTTGTTTCGGTTTCTTTGTATAAATGAATGGTGTACAACAAAGTTGAACGGAATTCCTGCCGACATTTATTCTACAGGTTCTAGCTCTAATGAGTTCCTTTGCGGTAGTGGTGAGTGTATTTATACTACACAGAAATGTGATGGAAAAGACCAGTGCGATGATGGCAGTGACGAAGTCAATTGTAAAGGTGAGTATAGAATATAATCACAACTTGCATTGGAATGGAGAGGCCTCAGCAGAAATTAGTTGATATATCGGTTACACAAACACTACCCGGGCAATTTAGAAGCACCTAACTAATTACCCATTAACTATCTTGACGCATAGAGATGACCCCGGATGGCACCATTGTTTGGTGGGTTGGTGCAGCATGATGGGTGCTATGGTGAGCCTTCGCAATATTCGCAGCAGAGAACGTGACGAACGAACATGAAAAAATACTGCAAGTTAAAACTTGCAAGTTCCCCTTGTCGGGGAGCAAATATGCAAACGAGCTCATTAATATGCGCAAATAGTGATGAAACTCTGCATGGGTATTATTTGTATGCACCAATACCCACATTTTATCTCTAACGTCCCTTAAAGAGACATGACATTTCCAGACCTGAAGAGAATAAGCCGAATACGCCGTCTTTATGAATTAAGATGATGATTTAGTATTTTCTGCCGTGCATGACAGAAAGCATGGTTTTCTATAGGGACGATTAAGATAGCAGGCAAGTTCAAAAAAGGTTTGCCTGTTTTTTGTACTTGTTTGGCCATCAAACCGAAGAAACATTCTCGGTAGGTGGTCTACAACAGATCCAGTGCAATTTGAGAGAAATTAGTATCCTAAAAAATCTCCTCCTGTTACTGCATTTAAATGCACTTTTGAAAAAAACAAAAAAAACACGGAGCGGATCCCTGCCTTGGGTTGGGGGTAATTGACCCTAGATCTAACAAGAAAAATAACGCTACCTCCCTTTTTGCGGTGATATTTAGATTTTCCTCTAGAAACGTAAGGGATATACCAAGTTTCGTTAAATTAGGACATTGGGATCTGGTAGAAGGTCATCTTTTAGTAATGAGCCAAATCAGAGCAAATATGCAAATGAGCACATTAATATGCCCACAGTGCGCCGATGTTACTTGCATGCACCACTAGCCACATACCACGTTTTATATAAAATTGGATCCAACTGAGTTGGAAATTATCGAGGGGGTCTTTTTAACTACATGACGAGACCAATAAATGTTTTTATTGGAAGAAACATGGCTCTAATTTTATGATGATTATGTTGTCAGAATCTTTATAAGCCTTATTTGCTATCTTCAGATACTCCCTCCACCCCTGAGTTTGTTGTCGTTTTATTGTTATCCCCGGCTTGGTGTATGTATCGTCAACCATCATATCTACGGGCCGATTGTAAAAACGATCCTGGCAAGTTTTTAAAAGTTTCTTTAATGCCGAGTCGGTAGATGAACAACAGTAAAAAGCCTACATAAGAACTAACGATCGCGTAAGGGGGATGGCCCGATTTAAGTGTTTGTAGGTTCCTCATCTTGATAGACTGGCCTTTCACTCCAAAACCCCATCTTGTACAGTTCTCGCTATATTTTAACCCCCGTTTTTGATATGAGAACTAAAAAACGGATTTTTTGCAATCCCCATATAGAGTACTGTGTAAAATTAATATTGGTCGACCAAAAAGGGGCAACATAGTTCTCCATAACATCCAAACTAAACAAGCCTTTAGCCCTAAGATTTCACATCGTAAATGAGAAAAATAGTACTTCGTCTGATACAAAATTTTGACCCTGGGTTCCGTCCCTGGGGAGCAGGCTATTAGCGATCGGCCATGTGGACCTTTAACCGTAAAACTAATGCAACAAAAAAAAAATCATTTTCTCTTCGCTTTCTTTCTCCATAACTGTATTGGAAAAACCTAATGTTTAATATGTTTCTAGAGGGGGTAAGGTTTATACAAATTGTCGAATAATGAAAAGGGTCAAAACGCGCTGAAAATTAACCTACAAATTTTTTTTCACTCTTTACAAGATGAAAGAAGTATATTTTGCCCTCTCACCGGTTGTAGTTCGATAGTTAGAGTTAACGTTTCAAGTCCAATGGGGGTTCATTTTCAGATAATCGGTTCGTTAGTAAATGGTGTTAAATTGTTCGTCTATGGTCACCACAGGATAAGTCGGTTGCATTATTAAAATGCAAAATGTGACTAGGCCAACGGGGTCTATGGGAGGTAACTAGTCATAACTCTGTATTTTTTATATAGAACTGTCGAACAAATAATCTATAACCAATTATTAATCTAATGTGACCGAATGAACAATTTACAATGAATTCGATAAAAATCGGAACTCGGAGACCATTCTGTAAATGTTTTCCCAGGCTGACGTTGAACTGTTATGTCCTTATTGTATTGAACTATAGAATCATACATAGGGAAACTACACTACAACATTTTTTTAAACCTTGATTTTGATCAACTTTGATATATCATTTTTGGACATTTTCACAGTATGTAGCACCCAAAGTGGTTTCTTTTGCAATTTGTTTGGGTTAAATAAAAATATCTTTGGACTATAGCTCAACCACACGTTACTCTGTCCTTTACTCTGTTTCTCTTTTCTTGATTTTTATACTCGAATTCGTCACTATTTAAGATGCAATCTGTTGTTTTGCACCGGTTTGTTTTGGTCGGCGCGCCATCTTTGACATGTTTCACTTTGATCCCAGCTTGTCAATTGTCTGTTTCCAGTTCATCGAAGAAATAAGTAGTCTCGATACGTACTTTTCGAACGCATAATACAGTATAAACAAGTAGTATATAATGCGGAGTAGTTTATTCAGGAATGAGTTAAACAAGGAATCGATACAGTAAAAGGACCCGATTGAAGTCCAAATGGTAAATATTGCAGATCGCAGGAGATTTAAATTGGATCGCATACTATGAATATTGGATTTTGGTTGTACAAAAGAATAGGACGTAGATTCTGGAAAAAATAGTTAGATAGTGTTTTTAATTTTTTGTATGAAAAACTACAAACATCCACTGAACAAGAATTTTAAATCGGTGTTGAAAATGTAAAATGGTAGGGTTCCATGCGGGGTCATTAAAAAGTGGGACCACCCGCGTGATTTCATTTAGTCTATTGCATAGTGGTCCAGTGGCACATGTGGTCCAGTTAAGTAGATACAACGACCGCCTCATGACTCATAGGTCCTGCTTTCGAGTCCCGCTGAGGCCGATTGTTGTGCACTTTGCTAAGCATTTACCCACCCCTTACCCGTCGCTTGCCTCTCTCCACCACGGTGTAAATGGGGAGCTGTTAGGAATATTGCCCTTGACGCCCCCCAAAGGTATGAGTATTCATTGGGCATTTGTAAGGTAGCTGACATTCTAGGAGCAGCGGAACACTGTGAAACAAGCGCTTTGATACATGTAAGGCGCATATATAATTTCGACATTTTTTTTATTATTAGAAATTTCATGGAATTGTCAACGCGCGTGCTTTTATTTGAGATTGTGGAACTTGAGGTAGTTACTTGATAATGTATTATTTCATTTACACTTATCAGTATCATGCGGTTTGAATCGATATACGCACTGATAGTATTACAAATTTCCTAAAGATTCATTCACACTCAGTGAACTTGATGGAAACTCTTTCATGACTCAACGCAGTAACAGTAGCGCAATGCAATTTCAACTGTGTTTGCCGGCATTGAGTCAGGAATTGTTTCTCATTTTCACTGCAGTTGCAGTGCAGTCGGAGGCAGTAATCGAATGGACATTATTTATCGATTAACCAGTTTACGACATTATTCTTTGACACTTAAGAGCATAAGGTCTTCTGCACTACCGTTGGTGTATGGGGACACCCTGAAAACCACTTGTCCGTTTGATTTTTATAAAACCGTCATGCTGTAGTACACCACACCACAACCACAAAACAGGAAAAAATTAAAACCGCGGTGGTTGCGGCCTCAAATCAAATCAATCGCAGCAATTTCTCCAGCCAAAAATTAAAAAAAAAAAAATGTTTTTTGAAGGACTTTTATTTCATAAAATTTGGCTTATAATAGAAGGACATAAAACATTACATTCTGAAATAAAAATCAAAAAAGTTACTCCAGTAAAATTTAACGGCCAAAGTAATTTTGATAGCGCCACCAAAATGCTTAATTACACTAATTATAAACGCCATGGACAGATTCAACTTTGTTTTCCACCAAAAGATGCACAGCTGATATTAGGCAAATACAGAAAATCTGAGCAAAAAATAATCAAGCGTTAAAACATGAACCCCTACTTATGCACCTAAGTGTTAATCACATCTGAATACCAAAGTCCATCGCATTAATTCTTGTACTATGGAATATTATCTATTTTTCTAGCTCGTACAGCCGGGATAATAGTTGGGGTGATTGGCTATACTCTGACTAGTCATCATTCCGGTATCCTGTTTGCGGTTCGGCGATAATATAGTCAGGGACTATTACACACACATATACAACACACACCACACACAAAACACATACACACACACACGCACCACAACACACACCACAAACCCACACACACACGCGCGCGCGACACACACACTGCATGGTCACGGATAATTTAAAGGCAACTAAAATATACTTTAGTAGAAAATATGCAGGACATTAATTTAGTTCATAAACTTATTACAACAATTTTTTACAAAAAAAAATAAATCTGAAGACGTGACAATGCTCTAATCACGTGTATAGTTCTTAAGATAACACACAGGCATTGACAAAATTAATAACCGGTGCACAGTGATCTGGAGGGCAACTGTGGTGCAGGGCTCAGCGCTTGCCTCAAAGATAAGTGTGGGTTCGAGCCCCATGTCGCCAAGTGTGCGCACTTGGCAGCACTTACCTCGCTTGCTTCTCTCCACCCAGGCGTATTAAATGGGGGTGGTACCGGGCCATAAATACAGTGGTCCGAGTGAATGAGGGTGACTACCACCCACCGTCTATTGTGTTCGCCATGAGTGCTCTATTGCATCGTTTGTTTTAGCACTGTACCAAATGGCATCGTATACCAAGGTCACGGTTTATCCCGTTAATGTTGCTATGGTAGTAGGACACTCTCTCTGGGGACACTTAGTTCGTTACACCGGCGGTATATAGCAAGCCATAAAGGCCATAACGTATTGCCGCAACGCGTGCGACATTTCGGCAACGCGACATTTCGGCAATTCGTTGCGGCGTCGGCCAATTAGAATAATGGATTTCTGTGACGTATTTCAAAAATGAGACCCACAACGCCGTTGCAAAGATCTCACACGCGTTTGTGGAAACTCACAAAGCGTTTGAAGACCTTACAACGCGTCCGCGATCTTCACAACGGTTTGCGAACCTTCACAACGCGTGCGAAGGTTCAAAAGCCCATAAGGTCATAACGTACTGCCGCAACGCGTTGTGAGATACGTAGCAACGCCATGTTGCGACATTTTGGCAACGGTGTGGCGGCGGCGGCCAATCAAAATAATGCGTCTGTGACGTATTAAAAAAAAAGATCCACAACGCGTTGCGGCAATTACTTATGACCTTTATTTATGGCCTTCACAACGCGTGCAAGGTCATTAAACAACGCCGTTGCGAGCTTAACACGTTGTAAAACTTCACAACGCGTTGTGAAGGCCATTAAGGGTTCAGAACGTATTGCCGCAACGCGTTGTGGAAGTTTGAGCAACGGCCGTTGTGAAGGTCGCAACGCGTTGTGAAATTTATATTTTTGAAATACGTCACAGAAATTCAGGATTTTGATGGACCGAAACCGCAACGCGTTGCTCGAAGTTGTCGCACCTGTGGTGCGAAATGTCGCAACGTCGTTACGAAATGTCGCAACGCGCTTGTGCTTTCTCACAATGCGTTTGCGGTGCAATTACGTTATGACCTTATGGCTTGGGACCTAGCAACGCGTTGCGAAGTTGCAAACGCGTTGTGAAGCTCACAACGCGTGTGAAGGTTGCACGCGTTGCAAAGTATCTAGCAACGCGTTGTGGGTCTATTTTTTTGAAATAGTCACAGAAATTCATGATTTTGAATTGGCCGAGTCGTCGGCAAACGCGTTGCCGACATGTCGCAACGCGTTGATCTTTTCTGTAGCAGCGCGTTGCAGCAATACGTTATGCCTTTATGGCTTTGAGGATAGGAGTCATGCTGGGAATGCAAATCAGACCGCTGTGCGGGAGGAGTGGCGAACGCCCCACAGCAAACATTATATGAGGGAGTCTGCTCTGGCCCAAAACGCCAAAGGAAGAGAGTGGGGCCACTCCGCTGCGGCGCACCATTTGCATTGTATAGTTATTATCGGATCATATTCTCGATTAAACGTATATTGTTGACTTCTTCAGTGTGCATCAATAGTATGCCGGAGGTTGCCTGTTCAATTCCGGTCAGGTGCACATGCTTATGGTAAGAGCAATGTGCAATAATTCAACAGAACACCAAGTTTTTCAATCGACAAACCAAGTTTTCAATGAAAATTGGAAAACTTCAGAAAAGGTTGGTTTTTCGTTTGAAACACTTTGTTTTTCGATTTGCAATTTGAAAACTACGATATTACGATTGAAAAAAGCGGTTTCATCTTCTTGCAAGCAAACAAACAAACAAACAAACAAACGATTCTCTACAAAATATGTTCAACAAGAAGTAAACAATGTTTTAATTTCAGACTCGAAAAAAGAAAAATACCTAGAACTAGATTGGAGAATGAGACGTTGGACACAGACGACCATTTTATACAAACTGGGCCATACAATGTTCAAGCCAATCAGGTGGGCCGTAATGTGCAAATGAGACCACCAAATGTTCAAATACATCGGGCACCTAGCCATATACAACGAGCAGCTGGCCATAACGTGCAAATACGGCCACACTCTATCCAGCCACGGCAGATGGGCCGCATACAACTGACGCCACCAAATGGTCAGGAACCTCAAGTGGGTCGCAATTTCCAAGTTAGTCCACCGACAAGTTATACCATTAATATGCAAATGGATCAGCCGAATCTCCCACCCAGTTCCATGGTGCAACAAAACCCTGAGTGCCCTGAGGGAGGACATGTTAATATGGGAATGGAACCTGAACAACCTACATCATCACCTGGAACTACAGCTGAAAGCACTGCCATGTCTGCGGAGATCCCAAACCGAGATAATATAGACGCTGACCAGGAGGAAAATGGACGTCAGGGACAAGAGAATATTGATATGGAGAATGTATCAGAAAATGATCACAAACTCCCAGAACAGTAGGTTTAGGAAATCACGAATTGCATGGAAAGCGATCAAACAGTTTGGGCTATTAGAACAGATAATAATTATAATCCATACTGCCTTAATGGAGCATTCTAGGATTTGATGGGAAGGGCGCCCTCAATTTTTACAATGTGAAATTTGTACATGTCGCCCGCCTATTTAATAAGCAACTTGATGGAATATGCCGTATATTAATTAGGAAACTAGAACGGTTTTAATTATCTGGATTCGAACAATTTAATTAACACAGTGTCCTATAGGGAACTGAAATATACACTTACAAAATTAAAAAAACGGGGCGTCAGAATCAACATAGGTTTGTCTTGTGGTCTTAGTAGAACTAAAGGTACAACAGAAGGGGTTATGATCACAATGAATCTCTGAATGTGACATAAAACCTGCGAGATCCGCCTGGCAGGAACATAAAACAAGCGGAGTCAAAGGCCATGAAGGCGTCATTAAAGGTCAATTTATTTATACACCAAATGAGTCCTGAACCACTGATTCCTTTGACAAAGTAATCGGTCAATGTGTACAGGCAGGCAGGCAGGATATGATCTTGTTTGCAAAGCAGTGAGGATAATATACATAGCTTTCAAGAGGATTAAGAGCTAGATTATAGCGCAAAAACGGTAATGTTACACATGATATGTTAATTTTGACATTGACCTACAAAGCGGTTTTATTAAGGTAAGATGAAGTGTAAATGTATTAGGTCCTTTCGTGCATAAGATTTATCAAAATTGGGAAAAATGCAAAACCTTTCACCACAGTACCTCAATGACTTTTTAGAGGAATAAAATCCATCATGGCTCAGAGAACCATTTGAAATCAAATCAATTCAACATTTTCCAATGTGGAATGTCAAATATTCAAGTGTTGACAATAAGCGGAATGATTTTGGTGAAGGATGATTTGAATGAACTTTTACTTTGTAGTTTAGTGGTTGGAAGTAAAACGGCATCCCTTAATACAAAAATTCTAAAATCTGTTTCAAAATTAAGAAAATCTTTTTTAATTTAAAAGAATAATCAATCAGTCCATCGCATTTTCAGTACAATCATTTTTCAGAAAGTAAATTTATCAGAATAAACTTTAATCGCTTAAAAGCACTCCGTTTTCAGTTGATCAAACCTTCCAGCCAAATATAATTATATACGGATGGTACCACAACATGGCGCTATTTTTGCGACGGATGGAAACAAATTGCGGCCGGGCGGATTTTTCAACGTAAAATACGCACACAATTCTTCAAATTATTACCACGGGATATTTATTGCAAGTGATTTGTAATAAAAGGCCTAATTTTGATTGAAACTATTTTTCACTGAATTTCGCGGTTCTTGGATTTCGCGCTCCCCCCCCGTATATTCAAAGAATATTTAAAACTTGTGCGGCCGCTCAGTCTTTTCTGAAAACTGATCCACATGACATTTTTGGCATCGGCCGTGACCTTTTGACTCATCAAAAACAAATGAGGGATCCCACGTTGCACCTCAAGTTTGGTTTGCCAATTGAACTCATCTTGAGGTCAATTTTAAAAAAAAATAACATTTAAATGAAATTACACAGAGTAGGGCTGCACAGCATCAGGTGAAAAAGGGGCCTTAGATTTGGTACCAACCAGGGACGGAGGAATAATAACATTTGCAATCATAGCTAAAATTGATAATTGGGGGTGTAGTTTCACGAAAAAACTTGATGACCAAAATTAAAGTGATTGGCAATTGCATATAAACAGCATTTTGCAAACAAAATGGCCCGCCATTTTTTAAACGGTTAATAGCACCTTACTATGGTGACTTAGTATCGGATGTACTGTGTCTGGGTCAAGAGGTTCAAGATACAATCGCCAGACAGAAGAATTGTCTGAATCATGGAAATTTATATACAAGCGATATTTTTTTCAAGATGCCGACATCCCGTTAAAAGAAACTGTATATTTCTTTTTATTATATTAACCTAGAAGATGTTTTGGTGTCAAAAATAAGGTTGTCGGGTAAAAGGAGTTCAATAAAGCTATTCTTAAAACTGTAGGCAACATGAATATAAAGGTGGAGATTATTTTTTTGCATTTGTCATTTTTTTCAAGAAGGATAGCCCAATATTTTAAATACAAGTACAGACCTGTGCACCCGCAGCAAAAAAAAAAAAATACATAGTTACATTAACAAATAAAGGGAACAACAAAAATTTGAATTTTTGTTAATTGTGCAAACTACACGGACCTATGAAAAGTGACACGCCGATTACGTTACCTCGTAGTAGTAACATGTTTTTTATAAAAAGGGGTCGACTGACCACATTATCCTCGATGTCTTCGAAGACAACAACACATAGACGGCTCCAAGGTAGCATTTAAATGCAGTTGTATTCGAAAAAAATTCGGTTCTTTTATTTGATGGCTTAAATGTAGTGTTGAATTTAAGAAATGAACACACATGGCTTCAAAAACACATTGTCGAACACTGGCAAGTGGTCCGAAACTAGGGCGGCCTACCACTACCTTACTTTGCATTATAAGGTATATTAATACGAACTTTGAAAATCTTTAACTTCTAAAACGTGTTAAATAACGTGTACACGTAATTAAACATGCAAATTTTATTTCCCTTTTATTTTTAATAAATAGAAAAAATACTACTTCGATACCCAATTTTTGTTATTATAATGTTTAATTAAAAAAAGAGTTACATATATTTCATCATCAGATATCTGTAAAATTTTGTAAGTGTAGTGGGATAAGGTTTTAAAAAAAATCAAAAATTATTTCCCTTTATGGGTCATGTAAATACGTATTTTTTGCTGCAGG